>SJYW01051199.1:124626-180423 GCA_006410735.1 Raphicerus campestris | reverse complement strand
TGAACTGTGGTGTTGGGGAAGACTCTTGAGAGTTCCTTGGACTGCAAGGAGATCCAACCAGTCCATCCTAAAGGAAATCAGTCCTGAATATTCATTGAGAGGACTGATCCTGAAGGTGAAACTCCAATACTTTGGCCACATGATGCAAAGAACTGACTCATTTGAAAAGACCCTGATGCTGGGAAAGATTGAAGGAGGGAGGAAAAGGGGATGAGAGGATGAGATGGTTGGATGGCATCACCGACTCAATGGACATGAGTTTGAATAGGCTCCGGGAGTTGGTGATGGACAGGGAGGCCTGGCGTGCTGCGATTCATGGGGCGCAAAGAATCAGACACAACTGAGCGACTGAACTGAACTGAACTGTATGAACCAATGAAGAATCAGTTGGAGCACCACTTGGGAGAAGACGCACTTAGAGATTGAAGGCACTGTCCTTCATAATAAGATATATGATCTAAATTAGTGACCAATAGATGGAACTTTTTTTCTGTAGTTGAATGTCACGTGGCGAGTGTCTTAACCTTCCCAGAGATCGTTAAACAGAGACATGCAAACAAAATTCAGATGCTCAAATCAGCTGGCACATTCAATTGGAAACAAAGGGAAGGACTGAGTTCAGTTAATGTTTTTCATAGAATAAAGGGCAAGTGCCCTAGATGGACCCTAGTAGTTAATCTCCAGTTGAACATATCTGCAGTTTCTCCCTCTTGAATAGATTAGCCTTCAGCCTTCCTGGTCAATGGCATGGTTTTGAGGATCAGAGCTGAGATTTAAGGGAAGGTCCCTACGATACTGAAGTTGTCCAAGGCGATATACTCTATCTAAGATGCTAAGGGTCACGTGCACACGGCTGTAGATGCCAGTGTCTGGATGAGCAGCTATGGATGTTATTTGCATTTGTATGGATTTGGGACGCGAGTCACTACTGTTTGATTGATCTGTTGTTTGTTGTTCAGTCACTAAGTTGTGTCCGACTTTTTGCGACCCCATGGACTATAGCCCACCCAGCATCTCTGTCCATGAGTTTTCCCAGGCAAAAATACTAGAGTGAGTTGCCATTTCCTTTTCCAGAGGATCTTCCTGATCTAGGGACCAGACCCGCATTTTCTACATTGACAGGCAGACTGTTTAACACTGAGCCACCAGGGAAGCCCTTGATTGATCACAGCCTCTTACATTTTGAATACCTCATATGCCTTATGTACATTTACTGTGTCAAAAATAGGTGGCACTTCAGGAGACTGCTGTATATTTACATATTATGGGTGTTAAATGACTCTTGGTCTTCCCATCCCTCCATGTCTATGCTCAGTGCACAGAAGCTGTACTTGCTTTACTAGTGTTTAATATGCAAATAAGATCTATATTCTTAAAAATGATTAACATTTTTTGAATCAATAGATGTTAAGCCATGTGTAAGCAGGCACAATGGAGAAGACAATGGCAACCCACTCCAGTGTTCTTGCCTGGAGAATCCTAGGGACAGGGGAGCCTGGTGGGCTGCCGTCTATGGGGTCACACAGAGTTGGACACGACTGCAGCGACCTAGTAGCAGCAGCAGCAGCAGGCACAGAGTTTGTATTTCTGTTTATAGCTTACTAGTTCCTTTGAACTTGTCGCATCCGTGTGGTGTATGTTGCCTAGAGACGTTGCTTGATCACTGAGGTGGACAAAAATCTTGTATCTCTGGGGGAGAGTTGTTACTGTCCCTGTCAACATACCCATTACCTCACTGTGACTGAAGAGAGCCCTAAAGTCTGACTGAAGAATCACAAATGCAAAAGTACATTTTAGACAGGATGCAGAAATCTAGAAGTGCTCTAATAGTTAATCTTCTACAGTTTCCTCCAGAAAGCCCCAATGTACTTATTTTGGCAAACAATTTACTTGAGCAGAAATCACTTGACCCAAATTTTGATGATTTAATAGCTCATCTGAAGAACTAGCCTGAAGCAGATGACGAAAATCTGTCACAGATGCTATAACTCCTCTTTGCAACCATTGGTCTTTTGGTTTATGAGCTTTAATAATTTGAAAACAAGAGGATAATCAGGAAGCAAGACAGATATGCGTGTCTTGAGGCAGGGCTTAATTCAAACTTGTACAAAATGTTTTGTCAGATGGACTCCTTAACCACATTTGTTATCAGTGGCACAGAATATATTGGATTAAGTGTTTGAATAATGTGCAAGAAGGGTGTCAGATTGATCTTCACAAGCGAAAAGCTCAGCTTCAAGAACAGAACATTGTTTTTATCAAACTAGTTTTAGACAAAAGATTTGAAGACGAATTACCTCACTGTGAAATTTCTCACATTGTCTACACTTTATTCATTATAAAGTTTAATAAAAGATATTATTTTTGTGTGTCAACTTTGAATTCTTCACTTATCTTTAAACTGTGTCAATAATTTCAATTGTGTTTTGGGCAGAGGCAATACATACCTTTAATTTAAAATACATACCTTACACAATTAGAATATTTTCTCATAGCTGAGAAGAATATAATAGTTCTGTATTAGCTCATCATAAAATTTGTTGCTTTATTTTATTGTTTCTTTATTTTAGGAAATTATTGTTATTTCACCACACAGGAAAGTAAAGGGAGTGCTTACAAAAACATTCATGCACTCATCAGCAAATGTTGATCTAAATAGTATTTTAAACTTACTTCAGATCTTTTATTCGTTAAAAAAAAATTACAAATATAGTTAAAGCCCTTGTGCCCACTTAACGCTCAAGCCTCTTTCAAATATTTACTATTTTTCAAATATTTACTATGCCCCTGTGTATAAACAGTATATAGTGTTGTTTTATGTTTGAAATTTATACATAAATGACTTTATAATTTGTGAATCATCTTAGTATTGCTTTTTTGTGCCCAGTATCATATTTGTGAAATGTAACATGTTGTTTTAATTCACTCATTTTCAGTATAGAATACTATTTTACTATGTAAACGTATTTAACAAGTACCTAAAAATTTAAATTTTACTTTAGCTTACTGATAAGCATTTTAGTTATTTTACATTTTTCAGTGTCATAAAACCACTTTCAGTGAACATTTTTTGAATATCTTGTATCGTGTATGAGAATTTCTTAGGCATATATATCTAGGATCTGAATTGCTAGATTGAACATTCAATTTTCATTTTTAACTTTAGTAGATACTACCAAATTGCTCTCCAAAGTGTTTATACAAATTTTAATTACCACCGGAAATATACGAGTTCTCATTTCCACATCCTTGATATTCCTACTTTAAAACATTTAAATGTTTGTCTATCTTAGGAATGGAAATGGTGTCTCTTTTTGGTTTTCATTTGCATTTCCCTGATTCCTATTGCTTTGAGCTTCTTTTACTTTATTCATTATCTGTTATGATTTTTTTTTTTCTTATTGGCCCTTCTACTGCTGAATAGTAAACATTAACTTTTATATTATCTGCAGTAATTTTTGAAGGTTTTTCTTAATATAAGGCTATATATTTCCTTGTAATTACTAATCTAGCTGCCCGTCTCAATTTTTAGTATGTAATTTAAAATTAATATTCAGATCTTAAATTTTTCTAATTAGATTGCTAGTTCTTCTTTGACCCATAAATTGTTTGGAAAGTCTCAGTTGTTTTTGTTTGAGAGATATATCTTTAATTACTTATTCCTAATTTATTTTCATTTAAGTTGGAGAATGCGACCTGAATATATAAAATATCAGTTCTTTGGTATTTGTTGTGTTTTATGACTTAGTAATTTGGTCAATTGCTTGCAACAAGTGTTCTTTTCCTAATGTTGTCTATAGGATTCATTATATTGAGTAAATATTACTTCAATTCATCTCTTACACTTTTGTTATGCATGCCTGTTGAGTCAATTATATGGATAATGCTTTAAAAGACTGTTCACTGTGTCCTAATTTTGATTATGTTATTCAGTGAGTAGATTTTAGAATAGTTGTGTGTTTGTTGATGAGATACCTCTTTCATGATTAGGAATGACCCATTTAACTTCTCACAAGGACATTTTGTTTTATTTTCTTAAATTCTATTTTGATTGTTATTAGTACAATTCTGACCAGGTTTCTTTTGACTAATATTTTCATGTCATTTTCTTCCTCTCAGTTTTATTCTTTCCAGGTCCTTATTATTAAACTGTATCTCTTACAAGGACTTTTTTTTTTCTGAACTGATTTTGAAGATATTGTTCTTTTTCTATTACTTTTAATGGTTTTCTGAAAATCTCAGCNTTTCTTTTGACTAATATTTTCATGTCATTTTCTTCCTCTCAGTTTTATTCTTTCCAGGTCCTTATTATTAAACTGTATCTCTTACAAGGACTTTTTTTTTTCTGAACTGATTTTGAAGATATTGTTCTTTTTCTATTACTTTTAATGGTTTTCTGAAAATCTCAGCGTGCATATTTAACTTAAAGTCTAAAATTAATCAATGCTTTCTTGTTTCTCCTAAATCATATTAATAAAATAAATTTTAAATTATATTATTATCGTCCATCACTTATCAACTTATATATATTTTCTCACTAGGGCTGGGACCATACCTATACAACATCTGAAAAAAGATTTCTGTGTTAAATATGGGATTTAAAGCAACACCAAAAACACAATCTAGACTAGCTAGCTCTCATTAAAGCAGCTTTTTATAAGGAAAGCAATGAACAAAGAATGTATAAGATTCTTCAGACATGAGGACAAAAATCATATTTTATTTAAAATGTTTTCCATATTTGATGTTGCTGAAGTTTCCTTCATAAATGTATTATCTGAAGTCAATTACAATTCTGTTTTAATAATCTTATTAGCTGAGAAGATGTTTCAATGATTTGTAATAATGTATTATTTGGAGAATCATTATGTAGAACTATTAGATGTTCTCAAATGCAGTAATATTTGTATTAGAGAGAAGCTTTTTTTCTGATTGTTCTGGAAAGAGTTCTGGCCTGCTTTGTTTCTGTTGCACATTCTCTTTTAGAAGCAAAGTTCATTTTCTACCCAAAAGCAGGGTTTAGTTTGTTGCTATAAAAAATATTTCCTGAGAATTTTCTTCTTGTGATGATCTTCATCTGATTAAACAGTCATTTTTATTTTTATATTATAAATCTAATAAAATACTATAAAACATAAAATTGAAGAAATCACTGTTTTTATTCTGCAACTTAAATAAAATCTTTATCTTTTACTGAGCCAATGGTAGGATTCGAACATTTGGCTTTTTTGTTGATGTTATGTCAAACTGCACTATGTTGTACACATGAAACTAATCTAATAATGTATGTCAACTATACTTCAATAAAAAATGAGGCAAAAAGCAGTATCAAATTATGTGCCCAATGCAACTAGTAAATATAAAAATGCATTTAGTGTTTTAGAAAAAATAGAAATTATCAATGAATTTGATATTTTTGATATTTTGAATATTTTCTTCACAAACATCCTCAACTCTTTTTAATGAAGGAAAGAGATTAAAAATATTATTCACTCTAAAGTTACTTACCTCTGAAGTTGTGGAACTTATAGCCTTTAGATTTAGTCTGTGTAAGCCATATCATGGGGCTTCCCTAGTGGCTCAGATGATAAAGAATCTGCCTGCAATGCAGGAGACCTGGGCTCAATCACTGGGTTCAGAAGATCCCCTGGAGAAGGGAATGGCTCCCCACTCCAGTATTCTTGCCTGGAGAATTCCATGGACAGAGGAGCCTGGAGGGCTACAGTCCATGAGGTCGCAAAGAATCGGACACGGCTGAGCAACTAACACTTTCACTTTTTCAAGGTGTATCACATTCCATGCTATGAATGGACATTGCTTTTAAGGACATGACAGCAATTAGGAGAGAGTGAAGATTTTAATCTAAGTGAAGTAATACGCAGTGGCTGCTGTGACTGTCATTACCTACACGAGACAAAACAGCCTTTGAGTTCCAGACATTTACAGTGATGCATCTGAACTCAAAATACAGTTTTAAAAATAAACACTTTTAATTAGTGATCCACTTGAGTCTTTGCACAGATAAGCTGGAGGTATTTCATGAGTCACATATACAAGTGGAAGGTTTTAAACAAAGTTGCAAAAAAAAAAAAAAAGTCACAATACTACCCATAGAGTAGTTTGCTAGGGAACAGATAGAACTTGGAACGCTACCAACTCGGTCATTCTAGTTGACAGATCTACTGGTGGCATCAGTGGAGTGCCATTTGGCTAGTCATGCCTGTGAGAAGAATATCCGGAGATTCCATGTCCCATCACTGAGGATGTTCCATTAAGTCATTTGAACCAAACTTCCTCACCAGTGATCTCTAGAATCTCAATTTAACTGTATCCTTTGGCAATTTCAGAAAAACCTCTAGCAAAACTAAAAATGCTTCTGCTGGGGTCCTATTAGTATTCCCCACAGTGTTACCCAAACTTGCTGCCTTTTCCTAGAAACCCATGAAAGAAACCCCAATCCAAGTATGCTGTGTTCCTTTTCAAAGTCACCTTGGAGAGAGCCTGCCCCTGGAGTATGGACACCCAGGCTTTATGAAGAGTTCAGCCACACAGTAATCTTGGTTGAATCACTTAACCTCTGTGATCTCTTAAGATCCATCCCTGGCCTGTGTTGCAGGGATGTTTTGAGAGGAAGTCCATGTACTTGAATCCTCTGTGTACTGTCTTTAGAAAGAAACAGAGATTGATCTGAGCTGTGGGCTTTCTTAAAAAAAGAAAGAAAGAAAGGAAGGAAGACAGAAAGAAATGAATAAGAAAAATGGAAAATTAATGCCTATTTTTCTTCTAAATTAAAGAACAAAGAAACTGTGCTTTTATTGGCTTTTGTGATGCTGAGAGTGAGATTCAAAATTGCATCTGTCCTCTCACATTAATGTTAATATGGTATTAATTGATTGTCATTTATGGTCTGGTTTTTCAAAACCATTTGATGAAAATCAGAAGGATTTCACTTAATGCAAAGTGAAGTGAAGTGAAGTCGCTCAGTTGTGTCCGACTCTTTGAGACCCCTTGGACTGTAGCCCAACAGGCCCCTCCATCCATGGGATTCTCCAGGCAAGAATACTGGAGTGCGTTGCCATTTTCTCCTCCAGGGGATCTTCCCAACCCAGAGATAGAACCCAGGTCTCCTGCATTGCAGGCAGACACTTTAACCTCTGAGCCAGAGTGTGTGTGTGTGTGTGTGTGTGTGTGTGTGTGTGTGTGTTAGTTGCTCAGTCGTGTCGGACTCTTTGCGACCCCATGGACTGTAGCCCACCAGGCTCCTTTGTCCATGGAATTCTCCAGGCAAGAATAGTGGAGTAGGTTGCCATTTTCTTCTCCAAAAAGGCTAATTAAATTAAAACCAACAAAACAAAACAAAAATGCCCTTTGGCATTTATGTTTGTGCCAGATATTATCCTGAGGAGTTTCTGATGGAATGGCTGCCATGAAGAGAACAGCTTTTTGCTTTCTGATCTTTCTATGAATAATAGCATAGGTTTGAGGCAGCTGTAAAAATTTCATGGGAGTCATTTGTAAATCACTTTCTCTCTGTGTATAATTGCAGTATATATTTGTTGCTGAAAATCTAAAGAGTACATAAAGAACAAAATAAAAATTACCCATGTCTCATCAGCCAAAGCCAACTAATGTCATTGTTTTCATATCTGTGTGTATATTCTTTAAAGAAATTAAGTTGGGATAACCCATTAACTGATTTGACTCCTACTTGAAAATCTATATTCATAAAATTTGTTTTGTGAACATAATATTCCATCTTATTGATATACCAACATTTATTTAATCAGTGGTTCAAGGAAGGATGTTCAGACTAATTTTTTAATATAAAGGCAACACCTTTTTGCTTGTACACTTGAATCATCGAGAAAGTTGGGCAAAGATATGAATAGTTTTAGAACTTTATTTCATACTATCTCACTCTTTCAACAGTTTGTACTAAGATACAGATGTGCCTGCAGTGTATGGAAACCCTAGGTTACTATGGCCTCATCAGCACCTTATCATTGTAACAGGGTTGGAGATGCTGCTGATGTCCTGTTGGTAAAATCATAAAACAGACTTCAACCAGATGTTGAAATAACACCTGGCTATTAACAGCAGATATACAAATTGAAGAAGAATCTTTAAACTCAATCCTGAAAGCTCTTCCTCAACATTTGAAAAGCCTCAGGCAACAGGAGAAGAATGAATACATTAATTTGAACCTAGGAGTCCATATGTTGTCTACAAATCAGACCCATTAGCTTTGCTCACCTTATGGTTTGGCTATCATGGGGAAACCATCTTGACTGCCAAGGAGAGATAAAAGTGTACATTAAAAATACATTGCACCTTATCTCAGGGAAGCAGGTGAAGAGGCTTTCATTCTTTAAGCAGGCGGACTCAAAGTTTTTGTTGCACGTGTTTAATAGGGACTCAACACAAATGCTGGCAACATGCAATCTGAGCCCGCTGTCCCAGGGCAGTGCCTGCCATCTGCTTTGGCTAAGGGGGCCTGCCCAGTCCTTGCCTCCCTGCCCTTGAAACTTGACTATTGGAATTTAATTACATGGTTATATGATTAAATCAATGAGATTGAAAGGTTAAAGCTAATGTTCCTAGAGGTGAAGCAGGCCCCAGGCTTTGGAAACAGCTGGCATTGGGGAAGTAAGCATCCTCCTATCATATCAAGAGGAAGAGTGGTAACGAGCTCTTCCGGTAGGGTGACACTAATTTGGTCATATTAAATGTGCTGATGGGCTGATGGGGAAAGAATTTCAAGGTCTCAGGTCCAGAAAATGAATTTGAAAGCTTTCTACTTGTTTTTTTTTTTTTTCTTAAGTTTACGTGCTCAAACAATATCTTTTCCCTTGATTTAGTTCTTTTATTCCCTTCTCTCTTTGGGGATAACTTTGAGAATCTGGAACACACTCTCTGGAAATCAAGGAATTAAGGAAGCAAAAGGGAATCTAGACTCATTTTTAATAGATGTGTTGTCTTTATCTGACTGCCAATCATGCAGTGCACTGCTGGTCTTTACATCAAAATATATATTTTCTGACGGACTATGATCTTGATAGTGATATTCTTATCAGAGGACAATGATGAAAGTTATCAGTTGCGAAAGGATCTCCTGGATTTTACAATTTACTGTAACACAGAGCATGCGAATAGATGACAGAACCCAGATGCAGAAGACTAGGATTTAGACTCAGGAGACTACAATTTTTACTCGGGAACCAAACCTGCCTCTACCATTCACTGAAGCTGGCGAATTGCTTAACGTCTCCTTGACTCAATAGAAATAATAACACCCAGGTTATGGAATTGTTGATCAGGACTAAAATGTCTAGTTTTACTGCCAGGTGTTTAGAATGAGGTCATAGTAAAGATGAGTTCTTGTTTCTGTAAGATCGAATGAGGGAAACTTCTGATTTTTCATTTGATTCTTCATATAACTTCAAAAACACTCTTTTCTGAGAGGTCCATGCGGTACTACTGTTGTCCTTGGGAAAGTTATCTTATCCATACAGGGTATGCTATGCAGACGTGAATTATCATGTGGGTTTGTGCCAGTACCATGCGCCATGACATTCTAGCCACAACTGTGGCATTTTCAGCATTATATTGTGATGAAAAATATTTTGGCCAGGAGAAGTGTGATCGAGAAGGAGGCTATATAGTCAGAGTCCTTCTAAATTCTCAGTAGCAAAGCTCAGGCCTCAGCCCTTTCTGCACCTTCCGCAGTTTAGTTTCCTTGGCTCCTGTCACCTCAATGCATTTGGCATCTGTTAATTTTGTGTACAAAATGCTTATTTGTAAAAGGGCAACATGCTCCTTGCACCTAGGAAGGTTTGTTTTTACCAAGTAAACAGTTATTTGCAGAGATTTAGGAGGGGAGCAGTGGCTAACCAGCTCTAACTCCTTACTGACGAGACTGACAGGGAAAAACAGACTTTCCATGAAGTCCTTGTAGGCGTGGGCGAGAACTTGCCAATTGTGAGCATGGTGACTCTTGAAAACCTTAATGCACTCGTTTGCTCCATGTGTTAATAAGGCTTACATGTTCATAAGTCTGTGATAATAAGGCTTGCCTGCATTTCCACATCAAGAAAGGGAAGACACTAGATTTGACTGTCAAAGCCCTCACTCTCGGTGATGCCGCGTCGCCCTGTGCAGAACAATGCAAGCGCCGAAGTAGCAATTGGACCAGCATCTGTGGAACTCTCCTAGAACACTGGAACACGCTTTGTGTGCGTGCGCACATTTAAAAAATGGCAAGAGCAAAACGAAACACCCCAGAGTTAGTGAGGTGAATGTGAAATTAGCTCTACATCACAGACGGGGAGACTGAGGGTTGGTATCGGATGAGGCCAGGTTCAGACTCAGGTTCTGTGAGTCAAAGCCTGTTTCTTCTTAATCACATCATCTGATGAGATATAAGTTTAGCCAAGAGTCTGAGAAAAAAAAAGAAAAAAAAACCCCACAAATATATACATAAAACATTAAGAAGCAATAGAAAATGATATAGATAGTTTGGGTGTAGAATAAGATCTGGACACCCAAATCCTGATCAAATCTCTGTATCAACTTGGATAAACTTGTTAAACACTCTATCAAGTGAGAGAATTTGGTGGCTCTTACACATTCTGCCAAGGACCATTCTGAATGTAAGCCTTAAATTGCTATTGATGCTGAAACTGGGCCTCTGGACATTGGTGCTGAATTGAATCTTGGAGACAGACTTTTGGGTGAAGTAGAAATGAATCGCTTTAATGCTTTGCCAGTCAGTGGGGGACGCAGTGGGCTCATGCCCCCCAAAAGCTGTGTGTCTCAGCCTCAGGATTTGGTGAGGAGTTTTATAGCCATGGCTCAAGGGCTGGATTGATGATAAGGATCAGGGTGTGTTTCAGGGTCCACACCCCTTTAATCTGGCCTCAGGTGGCCTCTTGGTCTCTAAAGGGTGCTTCATCAAGTAGTCAACATCTTCCATTTGCTGGGGTTTTTAGTTCTGCAGAAAAGCTCAAAGATATTGTTAGGTGTATCCCTTGAGGCGGAACCCAGATCCCTTCCCAAGGCTGCAATATTGCTCCTTGTCTGCTCTGCCCTTGTTTCTGCATCTTCTCCCTTACCTGATTTGCACCTGCTTGAACCTGCCTTTTAGGACTCAGGGAAGGTCCTGGAGACTGAAATCTATCCTTACAAATAGGAAATGGGGGACACAGAAAGGGTTTCATGCCCAGGAACTCCCAGGGTCCAGGTCAGTTTCTTTATGGTGTAAGTGATAAAGAACCTGCCTGCCAAGTCAAGGAACAGAAGGGATGTGAGTGTGATCCTTGGGTGGGAAGATCCCCTGGAGAAGGGCGTGACAAACCACTCCAATATCCTTGCCTGGAAAATCTCTTGGACAGAGGAGCCTTGCGGGCTACAGTCCTTGGGGTCACAAAGAATCAGACTGAAGTGACTTAGCATGCATGCATGCACAACATTTAAGATGACAAGGAAAGAGATTTACTTCTAAAAAGTAGGAACTATACCTGATGTCCTTGCTTCTTCAGTTTTCTCTCATTTTTCAGTTCATTTTTGCAGTAGGTTTCCTTTATTCTAAATACTTCATAGAACGACTTTGACAATGGTCTCCAATGATTTCCTATTTTTTATTTTTTCTATTATTATACAACTAAAAGGATCTTTTCCTATGCCTTGAAATTTGATTATTTGAAATTCTGATAAAATACGGTGATTTTTCACTGCAAGATTATACCATGCATAAAAACATATCTCTATATAAATTCTCAGGTGACCTACAGTGCCAAATACTATATGGTGCTTCGTAACAGTGGCACTATGTAAAGTCCTTTGAATTTACCAAGAAGAATTTTTAAAATCTCAACTGTTAAAGGGATAAAGGTCAGATTACAAATGAAGGAATAGAGGAAGGAATTTTAGACAAAGGATGTACTGGATGTTTGTGGAATTTCTCTTTTAGAAATAGAACTATACGAACAAATGATGTTAATCCTGGACAAAATTAGAAACATCATGTCCAAAGTCCTTATTTTATAAATTCAACAAATCATCTATTTCATACAATAGAGAAATAATTTTCATGTAAAATTGCTTGACTAATTTCACTCCAACTTTTCCCTGTTCCTTTCTCATCCAACCCCCCAAATAAAGCTATGGGTATAGGTAATTATACATCTGAGTCTTCAATATGTTACAAATTACTTTGAGAAATTTATATGTGGTATTTCCATTTCTTTTAAACTTTGGTTGAAGTATTGCCCCAACATGAGCCAAAAAGGAGAGTCCTGAAATCTCTCTTGTCTGGAATTTCATGCTCTGTCCATGAGTTTAAAATGAAAATGGAGTGGAGAGGGCTAAGTGCCATCCTGGTATCTGCAAAGAAGAAAAAAAAAGGTGAGGTGATGAGCAGAGCGATCAATAGTTTGGGCGACCAATAGGTGCCAACCCCTGCTCGTCTCCTCACCCCGATCAGAGGTGACATCCTGGCTGCTCTCTCACCCATTTTCTCCTAGTGTCAAGGCAGCATCAGGTGGACCCGATATGGATGCTATTTCAGCCACTGGATGAATGACTACGGCCAAACCGGTTGCTCAGTGACTTAATATTTGTAAGTCTGTTGGTAAGTTTGTCAAGGTCTTGGCATAATTCCTAACACATAGAATATAAAAATTTTCTAAGTGTTTTCCACCTTGCTGTGAGAAACTCAAGTCAGGCAGTCGGACCATCAGAGCCAAAATGTACATATCTCAATATTTAAATTCCACTTTTTTTTTTAGCTGCTAAGTCACTTCAGTCGCGTCCCACTCTTTGCAACCCCAAGGACTGTAGCCCACAAGGCTCCTCTGTCCATGGGATTCTCCAGGCAAGAATAGTGGAGTGGCCTGTCAAGTACCCTTCTCCAGGGGATCTTTCACCCAGAGATCACACCCACATCCCTTATACTCCTTGCATTGGTAGGTGGGTTCTTTGCCACTACTGTCACAATGAAACTGAACAGGACCCTGGGGGTTCCTGGGCCTGAAACCCTGTGTTCTATTGAACTATATGCATTATAGAAAGAGAATTGACTTAAACAGGTGAGAAGTCCCAAGATCTACAGTCAAACAGCTGGAGACCCCAGACAGGTGATAGTGCAAATCCAGTCCAAATGCAGGTAAACTCAAGACCCAAGACGAGCTGATGCTTCAGTTCAGGTCTGAAGGTCACAAAGGGCCAATGTCCCTGCTCAATTAGTCGGGCAGAAGGTGTTTCCTGTAATTCAGCCTTTTTGATCTATTCAGATATTCAACTGATTGGATAAATCCACTCACATTAAGGGAGGGCAGTTTACTTCACTTAAATATTTTACTGGACACGGAAATGGCAACCCACTCCAGTATTCTTGCCTGGAGAATACTGTGGATGGAGGAGCCTGGCAAGCGGCAGTCCATGGGGTCACAAAGAGTCGGACACAGCTGAACAACTAAACAGCGAAACATCCTGCAGAGACACTCAGAACAATGTTTGGCCAAATGTCCGGGCACCTGTGACTCATTCAAGCTGACAGCACAGAGCTGTCACACTATAGAGTTTTGTCTTCTTGGCATTTGAGAAAAATAGAATTTGCCTGATTTGTATGAGTTAGGTGTTCCTTGTAACTTATTTTTTATAATCTGCAGCCTACTGCACAGAGAAACAAGGTGACAGAAACTATAGTCATGCAATTCAGGGCAAACCAGTATAGGTAAGACTCACTCCTTACACGGAGAAGGCAACGGCACCTCGCTCCAGTACTCTTATCTGGAAAATCCTATGGACGGAGGAGGCTGGTGGGCTGCATTCCATGGGGTCTCGAAGAGTTGGATATGACTGAGCGACTTCACTTTCACTTTTCACTTTTCACTTTCACGCATTGGAAAAGGAAATGGCAACCCACTCCAGAGTTCTTGCCTGGAGAATCCCAGGGACGGCGGAGCCTGGTGGGCTGCCGTCTATGGGGTCACACAGAGTCGGACATGACTGAAATGACTTAGCAGCAGCAGCACTCCCTACTGACCTGTGCTAATCCTAAACCTGATATTACAGCAATCAGCAGGGGTCAGATTCCCTTGTGCAACTCCCTGGAGCCGTGACAGTTAACGTGCACTTATCCTGAACTTCTGCTTTACCTTTCTTGGACAGGAATTGAATCCCACGCATCAAGTGGAATCTGATCACGAGGAACATGATGCCTTGGGCAGGAAGTCTATCAGCTCTATTAGGCTTCCCTACATTAATTTAGAAATCTAATATCATCCCTAGACACAATCTAGGCACTTCATCTTCACCTTGCTCATCTTCCAGCTTTGCCTCCAAGAGACTGTGCCAGTCATGCTGAAATCTGGCCATTCTCATGACAGAAGTGGTTTCTATGAACTAGTCAGTTCTCAACATGTATGAGTATGACAAGAAACAGTTATCAACAAACACCTGGCACAGTTGTTTATCTTGGCTTTCTTTGAAAAGATGACTCCTGGACAAGTCCCACAAAATCTACTTAGAGTGGTCATAGTGAAAGCGAAAGTGAAAGTGAAGTCGCTCAGTCGTGTCCGACTCTCTACGACCCAGTGGACTGTAGCCCACCAGGCTCCTCCATCCATGGGATTCTCCAGGCAAGGATACAGAAGTGGGTTGCCATTTCCTTCTCCAGGGAGACTGGAGTCTTACAGTAAATTTAACATGCAAAGTGCTTTGAATGAAGTTAAATGGTCACCTTTGATGTGAAAAATTTCACAGTCTACTTCCTGTCACCAGCAAGACCCAATAAACTCTGTGTCTCCCTCTTGTCCTTATAGAGCCTTTACTTAGACAAGTTGAGATTTTCTTAGTTTTCTTTTCTTGGTGTAGGAAGAGTTGTGATATCCAGGATACCAAGTCTTCAGCTCTGATTTGTCATTTGGTGATGCTATCACGCCTCATTTTGAAAAGAGAAAATTGCACTGTTGCCCACAGGCCATAGATATGTCAAAGCTACTAAAGAGTTTGATCCTCCTGATAGTTTGGAAAAGCTGTCTGAAAATCCCATGGATGTAACAAAAGAGTGGGAGAGGAAGTAGAGAGGGAGAAAGGGGAAAAAAAGAAGTAACTTTATTCATTTCCCCTAAACCGATATGGCAATCGACAGTGCAATTACCAAGATCCATTTCACTGGACTTTATAACTGGCGATGAAATGAGTGGGAAATGAGAATCTCTAATGAAGGCGCAGGTCCCCACCCACTGCGTTATCATCACATTCCACCAATTTCAGCATTCACTCGCCAGCTTCGTAATTTGCAGCTTATTTTCTCACAGTTCGCCAAGCGATTCACATTCATTTACATTATTGCCGTTTAACATGCAGACAAGGAGAAATATGGTTTCAGATCTGATGGGCTCGGCATTTTTTTTGTCTAGTTGAGTTTGTTTTGCTGCCTAAAACAAATGTCTCTGGAGCTCCGTTTAATTTAGCATGTCAAACTGCTTCCTTCAAAGGCGATTTGGAAAAGCTTTATATATGTGACAGAAAAGCCAGAAACAACAGGGTGGGGAGTGATGCTTAGCTGAGACCACTGCAAACATAAGCAGGGCTGCCTGTCAACTCCACTGATGCTCCCCTCATTGCCAGAAAACCCACTGTGCTCGGGACCTAAATAACGGAGGAGAGGGGCATGAGGCGTTCCCAAACCACAGATTATAAACAATGTTTCTAGTTAGCATTTCTTTTTCCTTCTAACTTTTAGCATTTTTAACTGTAATCGACTTGTGGTAACTCAGTACTTGTTTATTGCTCCAACCATACAGATTTTCCAGAGGTCCCTAACTCTTGGAAGTCTCATTGTTTGTTTATGAGGACACTGATGCTGGGTCCTTACAGATACATGATTTGCAATTATTTCCTCCCATGATCTGGGTCACCTTCTCATTCTTGATGATGTCCTTTGATGCACAGAAGTTTTTAATTTTGATGAAGCCCGGTTCATCTGTTTTGATCATTTCTTATACAATTCAACAGGCAGGTCTTACACAATGCCTCATACATTCAGGTATTTAATAAATGTTCTTTAAAAATAGAAATCTGCAAGGACTTTCCAAGAAGAAAAGGCTTATAGTACTGAAGTCGTGGGAACACAGGTTGACAATTTCTCATCACAGATTCCGAAACCTGTAAAGCTATTGAAATAGAAAGTTTTCCTAATTTGTTTCTGAGTAAAACCTCTCCTAAACCATCATGCAACTAGAGATAGTTTTTATTTATCCGACTAAGTGGGAATATTTGTTATTTTTATTCAGAAATATTAATGTGTTTAATAATAGAATGCTATCTCAGGCTCCACTGAATCTAATAATTGGCATATATACTGAGTTACTTTTTCCCCCATGATGCTAATAAAATTTATNACATGACTCAGCGGCTGAACTGAACTGAACTGATGCTTTCAGAAAAGGGTTTAAAAATATTCCCATTGAGGCAGAAATGGCTTAACAGGTTTTTCTTGCGTGGGTTATCATCTCCTTGATAGATCAGGAATACAGCCAGTTCAATCTGAAAAAATGCTCACTGAGCTGTGGGTGAAGGAGAGTCAGGGAAAAGAGTCACCAAAATCCCTAAAATTTCTCACTTGAAATCTCAATATATTCAGTTGCCTCTTTTATGTATTTGTTAGGAAGTGTCTTACGGAAGAGAATTCCAAGCAGGCTAGCCAGCCAGGGCCTGTTTATCTTTGTTCCATCAACCCCACATCCCAGTCTTCAGGAACAGATTACAGTCGCCAGTCACGACCCTGGGTTGGCTGGCGCAGACTATCTTCCTCACCTCTCCTTCTCTCTTTCTGTGCACGGCTTAGTTTTTCTACTGTCACAGGAATAGTTTTGGCCGAATTGTGCATAGGTGTCACCTTGTTTAGTAAATCTCTGTGCTTCACAAATAGAAGTGGTGCCATCCACTGGGATCTGGAATTGGAAGACAGGGAAGTTAACCTCTCTCCTCTGACACTTCACGACTATTGAGAAAGTTATTGGACAAACAGTGTTGCCTGGACCACATTTGGGTCAGGCTTCTCTGACTAGATCTCAGCTTTGGGCTTTCATGTCCTTCTTTATAGAATCCAATTTTAACAAAAATATGGATGGGTCAGTTTAGCAAGAATCCCCTTCATCTATATATAAAATTGATAATCAAGAAAGACCTGCTGTGTAGCACAGGGAACTCTACTTAGTATTCTATAATAATCTATAGGAGAAAAGAATCTTAAAATGAACAGCTATATGTATCAGTTCAGTTCAGTCAACCAAATGTGTCTGACTCTTTGCAACCCCATGAATCACAGCACGCCAGGACTCCCTTGTCCATCACCAACTCCTGGAGTTCACCCAAACTCTGGTCCATGGAGTCGGTGATGCCATCCAGCCATCTCATCTTCGGTCGTCCCCTTCTCCTCCTGCCCCCAATCCCTCCCAGCATCAGGGGCTTTTCCAATGAGTCAGCTCTTTGCATGAGGTGGCCAAAGTACTGGAGTTTCAGCTTTAGNGCCATCCAGCCATCTCATCTTCGGTCGTCCCCTTCTCCTCCTGCCCCCAATCCCTCCCAGCATCAGGGGCTTTTCCAATGAGTCAGCTCTTTGCATGAGGTGGCCAAAGTACTGGAGTTTCAGCTTTAGCATCAGTCCTTCCAATGATCACCCAGGACTGATAGCATAAGGGCTCCAAATATGAGGTGAGGAAAAAGGTGTCAAAGAACCCTGAAACTGCTCTTAAAATTTTGGAAGGTCCAGCTCAGGGGGACGGGATTCCTAGGGGATGTTACTTTGTAAAGGTGCTTCTTTGAAGAAGTTAATATCTTTGAGCCTTATTTTTCTATATCTCTAGGGGAAGCTATGAATTTGGCCAACTCCCCCACTTTTGCAAGACTCAGGCCTGAAGACAAACATTTTGCAGACTAAGAGCTCAACACGTACGCCTGTCACTTAGGGTTGCCACCACGAGAGGGCAGCTATGTGAGTGAGTGGTTGTGTAAGCAGTTCTGAGCTTGTTTCCAGTGGGCATTCCATTTGGAGGTTCTGGAGAGATTCCGTACATCAGGATACCCATGGTTGTGCTTGACTTCAGTCAGACTAGAGTGGGGGTTGGTGGTGGGCATGACTCTGAACCATCTCCTACCCCCTCTTCCCAGTTCTTCTCCATTTGCTTAAAGGAAGGAGTGGGGCAAGTTCACTGCAAACCCAAATTTACAATAACATTTTCTGTTAAAAGAAAACTTTCATGATTCTTCTAAGCCACGCCCTACTTTAGCTCTGAAATATACAGGCAGGAGTAGGGGGATGAAATCGGCTTTCCATATTGGCACAGGGTAAAGAATACACATGCCAATTAGGAGGCACAGGAGAGGTGGGTTAGATCTCTGCGTCAGGAAGATCCCTGAGAGAAGGGCATGACAACCCAGGAGAAGGGCATGACATCCCAGGAGAAGGGCATGACAACCCACTCCAGTATTCTTGCCTGGAGGACCCCATGGACAGAGGAGCCCGGTGGGCTACAGTCGGTGGGCTCGCAAAGAGTCAGACGCAACTGAGCACACACACACTAGGGGATCACATTTGAGTGCAGCCTTCCTGATCATAAGCAGTTTCCATAGGTGCACAACCCATCTTTTGTCTTCAGCCAAGTTCTCCAGCATTTGGTGAGGACACAGGAGCCTGAAGGTTCTCATGCATAAAGAATGTGCTGTGCTGGTGGAAGGCACTTCACTCCCACACACATCCTAGACTTTTGGTCTAACGAAAACTTCTTTACCATAAACGTTAAGGGTATCGTTTATTAGCTAGTCATTTTTTTTTTCAGGAAATAATCCTGCTGAAAAAAATCATGTCATATTAAGGTAGGTAGATTAAGTAGTGTTTAAGAAATTTCCCAACTTCGATTAGCTATAGGGTGTCAACATAGGAATTTTTACAAAGAAAACCAAACTTTTTTTTTTCCTTCTGCAGCTCTTATGATTCTGTTATTTTTAGTGGCCCCACCACCCTAATGTAGACTCATTTCTTTTCCCTCTTGGACTGTTAAGCCAGAACAGGAAGCATTTCATGACGGGCAGGATGGATTTCCAGAACTCCCCGGTGCTTCTAAATCTCCTGCTTTGGCTGGGGGAAATTGCCCAGCACAATTTGTAATATCAGACAGCAGTGTAAGGAGAGGCTAAATGTCAGGGCTGGGGAAAGAGAATGATGAGGGATAAATGTGATCGCCTAAAGCAGGGCTGAAGACGCTCTCATTAATCTTCCATTTTATGGGCGCTGGTCTCCAAGACGGACAACAGGAGCACACAACAGGCATGCTCNTGGAAGGCACTTCACTCCCACACACATCCTAGACTTTTGGTCTAACGAAAACTTCTTTACCATAAACGTTAAGGGTATCGTTTATTAGCTAGTCATTTTTTTTTTCAGGAAATAATCCTGCTGAAAAAAATCATGTCATATTAAGGTAGGTAGATTAAGTAGTGTTTAAGAAATTTCCCAACTTCGATTAGCTATAGGGTGTCAACATAGGAATTTTTACAAAGAAAACCAAACTTTTTTTTTTCCTTCTGCAGCTCTTATGATTCTGTTATTTTTAGTGGCCCCACCACCCTAATGTAGACTCATTTCTTTTCCCTCTTGGACTGTTAAGCCAGAACAGGAAGCATTTCATGACGGGCAGGATGGATTTCCAGAACTCCCCGGTGCTTCTAAATCTCCTGCTTTGGCTGGGGGAAATTGCCCAGCACAATTTGTAATATCAGACAGCAGTGTAAGGAGAGGCTAAATGTCAGGGCTGGGGAAAGAGAATGATGAGGGATAAATGTGATCGCCTAAAGCAGGGCTGAAGACGCTCTCATTAATCTTCCATTTTATGGGCGCTGGTCTCCAAGACGGACAACAGGAGCACACAACAGGCATGCTCTGGGAAACTTAGAGGACAAAGCCTTCTCACACTGACCTAGTTGGAATATCAAGTGACCCTGCTGATGCCCGTATTCTGATGTTCTTGGTGTTGCCTCAAAGACTGTTGGAAGAATAAGGACATGTGAACCTTAAACATTTGTGGGGAAAACTCTCATTGTGGATCAGAGTTGGGGTTTTATGTTTTACAGAAATCAGCCTTCTTTTAGATGATGGCAATTAAGAATACTTTTCCTGTGGTATTCAGGACCCCAAAGCTTCAATATCGTATATTAAAGCCCATCTGTATCTGAATAAGGGCTTCCCTGGTAGCTCAGACGGTAAAGAATCTGCCTGCAATGTAGGAGATGCAGGTTTGACCCCTGGGTTGAGAAGATCCACTGGAGAAGGGAATGGCTACCCATTCCAGTATTCTTGCCTGGAAAACCCCATGGATGGAGAAGCCTGGTTGCCTACAGTCCATGGAGTCATAAAAAGCTGGACATGACTGAACGACTTCATTTTTACTTGATGGTGGCTCAGACAGTAAAGAATCTGCCTGCAACGCAGGAGATGCAGGTTTGATCCCTGGATTGAGAAGATCCCCTGGAGAAGGGAAAGGCTACCCACTCTAGTATTCTTGCCTGGAGGGTTTCATGGACAGAGGAGTCTGGTGGGCTACAGTCCATGGGGTTCCAATCTGAATAAACAATTTCCCATTAAGTCAGTTTCGGTGACAATCAAATTTTTATCATTCCATGTGTCTCATTCAGTGATTCTGAGCTGTCAGTCTTAATCATGGATTTACAAGTGACATTATTTTATTTACATATTTATTGAGATGGTGCAGTGGACTAGGTATTATACAAGAGTCAATGTCTAGCGCAGAAGTACCCTGAGCAGAAAACTACAGTAAAACGTGGCCATCCCTATGGTTTACAAATGAATACAGAAGCACAGTGTAGCCAAGGGAGAAGGTACACTCATTTTGGCCAGGGGGATGAGGAAAACTTGAGGATGTTACTGAGGCTGATTCTTGAAAAAATAGGAGTTTGCTATAAGCACAATCCTGGGGAAGGTTTTCTTAGTGTAAGGAATATTACTCAAATGGTGCATCCAAAGAGTGTCTGATGGACTGAATGTTTCATCTTGAAATATACTAAGCTCAGTTACATAAAAAATAATGGAAAAATAGTTTCAGGTCTGTCATAGTTGAAAATACATAAGTTCTTTCACACATTATACCAGTGCATAAGTTAGCTAATGATCAGATTCTGTGCTGTGAGAATTGTATGATTAGTCATTTAGAATGTTATATGAGAATATCTCATATCCTACATTCTAATAAGTGTAAGTTTAATTTGTCCGTTCCCATGCCTACAATACACTGAAAACTTCTATTCATAACAATTGTAGAACTCTGAAGTGATTTCTAACATAATGGAAAAAAAATTTATGGAAGAGAGTTTTAATGCGGATTTTCAAATTTATTTTCCATCCTTTCCTTTTAAAAAAACTTTAAGTTTTGATATCATTTATTCATTTCTAAAGGCAGAACTATATCTCCCCAAACCTGACTGTCTTCTTGTGCATTGTGGAGAAAAAGTGTTCCAAGTACACTTGGCAGATTGTATTTAATGCATTGAGTTTGTTTACTAGGAGAACTGAGTAAACTCCACAAATTGTTTTCTTATTTTGCTGGGGAATCTGATTCCATGGAGTCATTTGTGACCATTATTACTATTTTTTAAATAAACTTAACACAATTTTAACTTTAATTTTAAAATAATTTCAAAAGCTATAAGAGTGGCAAAAGCAGTGTGGATTCCCAATCAGCCTCCAGCTTTCCAAAATGATGACATCTTTGCATAACTACAAGCATAATAATCATTTTAATTTCTTAGTTTAATGTCAATATTTAATTAATTAGTGAAGTAATCACAAATTTTAGCAATTGTGTACCTAATGTGATTTTTCAGGTCCAGGATTCAATTCATAATCCCGCATTGTAATTCAAGATTATGTTTCTGTAGTCTTCTGCAAGTTGAAATTGTTCTTTATTTTTCGTGACCTTATGTTTTTGAAGAAGGCTGGACAGTTGCTTTGTAGGCTGTCCCTCCTTCGGGGTTTGTCTGATATTTCCTTACAATCAAATCCGGGTTTGCATTTTTGGCAAGAAGGGCACAGAGGCGCCATTCCTGTCACAGAGTGTCGTATCAGGAAAGGCGTGTGGCTGCGTGTCTCCTTACTGGTCACCATCAAGTCTGACAAGCTTGCAACTGATCACTGCTGTACTGCAGCAAGACAAACTTCGGTTCCCAATTTCACCTTCAGACGTTTATGTTGGGAACAGCTGTTGAGATAACTATGTAAGTTCTGGTTGAAAGAGCCAAGATTGTGATAATCTTTCAAATTCCATAATTGAAACTCTGGAAACCAACACCCAGGTCTAAAGGTTTTGCTTTAGGAATCACCAGATGCTTCCTCTTACTGCTTTCCTTCCTTCTCTGTCCACAGTTGGACAAAATCCACCAGGATAACCGGACTCCAGTGCACTCTCCACTGTCTTTTCTTTCTAGAAATGGAGCAGCAGGGATCACATTTTCCCAAGAAAACTTTAACATAGACTTGCCGTTCTTCAATTTTTCAGCCTCATGTTAGTCAACTAAATATCCTTCTTTTAAATTTTTATAAAGGAAATGACCTCTTTCTGATCCCCAGTTTCCTTTTAATGTTATCAGATATTATAAGATTGGTACATGTAAAGACAAAAGAAGACCAATGACCCAGTTGAAAATGACAGGAAACGGGAAAGATAAAACCAAGAAGTACAAGAGCTGCAAAAAAAATTAACAAGAAAGTTTATATATGCGTCACTGTGGGAAACAGCAGTGGAACAAAATTCGCCCCTCTCCAAATCAGGAATTCAATTGGAAATAGGAAGAAAGAGCAAGGTCACGCAACTGACAAGGCCCCTAATATGGACATGCATGTGAAATTACCCTGCCAGGGCCCATCATTACAGAATTACTGTGCTAGCAGCCAGCGGCTGGCACAACAGTCTGTTCATGTGATCCTGAATAGAACTGATGAGATCATTTTAGCAAGATCATATAACCACTCTGGCCACTTCGTTATTAAAAGAAAAGAAGGCTGTTGCTATGTCACAATCCTAGTACTGTAAATTATCAAATGAATATATATTAAAAAAATGTGGTCTTTATTTGTAGTTCAGTATATTCATAGAGTCAATCAGGATTTATCCCTGTAGAAACTTAGTAAATATGTGACTTGGAGCATTAAACTATGGCTTTTTATCGTTTCTCCATCTCGGAAGAACCTGCTGTGAAATCAGAGGGGAGAAATCGTTATTTTAGTGACTCTAAGATCCAGATGACCTAGCTGAAAACCTTGACCTCACCACCACCACATTAAAAATGGTCTGGCTCTTATTGCCAAGGTCCAGTCCAGGATGGAGAAGCAACTGATATCCCCTCATCCCCTCCAACATCTGAAGAAGGAGATGAGAGAAGAGTCCAAAATTCACTCCATGGATCTGAACTGTTCACGGTGTCCACTTTTAAGCACATCCAGTCTCAGCATTTGACACCAGTATCAAGTGTAAATGTTCATTTCCCAAAACACCTTCATGACTGTTCTCTATTGTCTTTCTTGACAGCACCATTCAGTTATTAACCTGTCCTTTTGAAAATGAAGCCACAGAATTAAATTCACGAGCTGCTTTTCCTGCTGTGTTTGCGAAGAAGTTTTTAAATAACAATACATCCTCTGTATTTAATACTTTCAAAAGGAATATATATATATATATATGTATGTATATATATTTAGCTACTTCATGGTTAACTCTTGAAATGTGTAACCCTAGGAATTTAGCAGGTCTGCAAAACTCCAACACCTTCTAAATCTGACTTCCATTTGAAAAACTAGAAGACCATTTAGCTGTGATAACAAGGGCCTTAAAAGATCACATTGACTACCAAAGAGAAGTAAATAGATCCGATGAAAGAAATTTCTGTGGCTGACTGCTTGGGTTTGCTCTTGTAAAGGGACCTTTTTATTTAAATTAGGCAAATGGCATGGTTTCCTGCCTAATGAGGCCGCTTGGGCTAGTGGTTTGGAAGTGTCACCTCTGACTTTCATCAGATAGTCATAATTAGGGTGAATGGACCAACCAGGGCAGTGGAGAGCAAGTCAAAGGTGTTCTGAATGGAAAAAAACCGGACCTCCAACCAGCAGACCACCAGGGCGCAATCAGAAGGAAACTGCAATGGGGAGAACACAGCTGGGGAAAAGCAGCCTGACCCCAGGGATGTGCCTGCTGAATTTCAGTCCATCGTAAGTTTGAATCCTGACTATCCAGGTTGCCTAACCATTTCTGTTTTCATTACATCCACTTTCCCAGAACAGCTCCCCAAGCTCACTTTTCTCCCGCTTTCACTGCCCATCAAAACAGCCCATGATGGATTTAAATCACATTTGTTCTTCTATTTGCCTGTTGCATCTTTCTGTTTCAACTTGAGGTGTCTTTCAACAATGTTAGACTTTCTCTGCCTTTGTTCACAAGAAGTCCTCTGAATTCTTAAGTGTACATCTTTGAGTGCATTGTAGAATCTGTATCAGATAGAAATAACTGCTCTAAATCCCCTTTAAATTTAAGTTTTTACAAAGTTTCAAAATATAAATGTCTTTTACTTAAGGAAGATTTCTGAAGGGAATTTCTAGGCCAATCCAGACCCCGACCTGAACTCTGATTCAATAAAAGGGTATGATAGTGCAGGGGTAGACATACTCAAGGTCAAGTTACTTTTCAAAATACTGGAAAGATGGAGTTAAGATAACTGTATTAATTTGAAGGAGGCATGGAAGTAGCTTTGGAGAGCTTAGTGGGTCAAGAGAATGGAATGGAGCAAACAGGTTCCAGATCAGTGAGTAATAGACATCAGAATGATAAATCATGTCTATTCCTGAGCTCATTTTCCAGAAATTCTGATTTCTGGGGGCACACAAAGATCCACATGTTTTAAAGAACCCAGACTGAACTGATTCAGACTGTCATCACAGAGAATGCCTCTGGGGAACACAGTGCTGATATATGATTGACCTCTTTTTGTGGCAAGGGACAAACTCATTTCAACTTTATTTAAGCCAGAGAAGCAAGAATGCANTCAACTTGAGGTGTCTTTCAACAATGTTAGACTTTCTCTGCCTTTGTTCACAAGAAGTCCTCTGAATTCTTAAGTGTACATCTTTGAGTGCATTGTAGAATCTGTATCAGATAGAAATAACTGCTCTAAATCCCCTTTAAATTTAAGTTTTTACAAAGTTTCAAAATATAAATGTCTTTTACTTAAGGAAGATTTCTGAAGGGAATTTCTAGGCCAATCCAGACCCCGACCTGAACTCTGATTCAATAAAAGGGTATGATAGTGCAGGGGTAGACATACTCAAGGTCAAGTTACTTTTCAAAATACTGGAAAGATGGAGTTAAGATAACTGTATTAATTTGAAGGAGGCATGGAAGTAGCTTTGGAGAGCTTAGTGGGTCAAGAGAATGGAATGGAGCAAACAGGTTCCAGATCAGTGAGTAATAGACATCAGAATGATAAATCATGTCTATTCCTGAGCTCATTTTCCAGAAATTCTGATTTCTGGGGGCACACAAAGATCCACATGTTTTAAAGAACCCAGACTGAACTGATTCAGACTGTCATCACAGAGAATGCCTCTGGGGAACACAGTGCTGATATATGATTGACCTCTTTTTGTGGCAAGGGACAAACTCATTTCAACTTTATTTAAGCCAGAGAAGCAAGAATGCATTGCTTGAAGTGGTTGAAATGTTCAAGAGCAGATCTTTGAGGTTAGGTGAAACTGGACCCAGGTGCTGAGAGGAAGTCACTGGGAAACATTTTCTGATGTGTGGCTGTCTCTGTATACTGGGTTTTCTTCTTATGAAGGATTTGACTGGGAATGATATTGACATGATACTAACAAAGCTGGCTTAAAGATAAATAGTTTAGCAAACCGATCAAAAAGATAGCTTCTACAATCAGTTCAACAAATTTCCCTTGATTTAATCATATTGGATTAATTTGTGGAATTAATCAAATTAATATGTGGAAATAATTAAATTAGTTTATGGAATTGCCAGAGCCCATGGAGTCACAAAGAGTTGGACACAACTTAGCAGCTGACCAGCAACAACAATGGAATTAAGCTGGCTCACTAAAACAAGGGTGCAGTGAACAGGAAGAAGGAACACACTAATTAACTACTCCCTGGATATTGGGTTAGGGTCTGCACACACAAACTAGTATGTAAAATATGAAGCTTGGAAAAATATTTTGTTTAAACACAAAACAGTGAGTTTAAAATGTAAAGTAAAAAAAATAAAAGTGATAGGTGGATATGGCAAAATTTTGAAAGCAATTCATGCATGACTGACATTTTGATAATGTATCATGTACTGAGGAAGAACTGAGTGGGAAATAAACCCATTGTCAGGGAGAAAGGTACATGTTAGTCAGTTCATGTCACAGTTAGATATAGAAATGACAGAATAACAGGTTGTAACATATTGGAAGGAGAGAACTAATTAATCTTTATTAAATACACATGTATAGAAGAGACATAGGAAAAAAGATGAATTTGCCCAGAGTTTCAGCCAAGATTTAAAAAGAGGTGATAGAACGAAATTTTTGCCTCTTTGTTCCCAGTGCTGATGTCAGATTCCCTTTCTGCCAGAATTAGCTTAAAGAGGGTGTTAAAAAACAGGTGGCGGGATGCGGGGTGGGGGTGGTTTCTGAATGAAGTTTCATTTGGGGCAAAATGAGGACTGCCAGCCAGGAGTCAGCATCTCAGATAGCCTTGAGGCACTGGCTCCAAAGAAGAGGTCATAGGGAAAGTTAGTATTATGTGTGATTTTATTGAAGGGGGTCCATGCATACATCTTGGTCAAGGCTTACAGCTAGTTGTGAGGAGCAGATGTCACTGTTAATGACTTTGGTGATTTTTTAAATATCTGAAGATGCAAGAATTTGGGCTCATAAAACCTCCTGAAAATGACAGTCTAACAGCCTATTCTGCCACTAGTTCTGGCTTCCATCCTGCGCTCCTTTCAGAGTATGCTGAAGGTCAGTGGCCACACTGCTGAATGACTTATCCTTGCAGAGGCAGATAGTGAGTGCCAATTTTCAGTTGGCAAGGGTGGAGTGATTTTTACACTGCATCCTTTCAGCAGCCCGCCTGGTTTTCTTGCTCTTTGTCATCCTCAAACCCTACGTGTCACATTCAACATTCAACACACAGCACTGACCTATGGAAAAGGTAAGTTAGCTCCTGCACATCCAAACTCTAGGTGTTATTTGTAAAACTCAGCTGAAAATACTTGATTTCTTTTTCACTACAGAAGCCAAAATCAATGTGTAAAAAGAAAAGGCATTTATAGATATCCCCAAAGAAATTAATGAACCTAATAATTTATTTTTGCATGTGTGATATTCGGTCATTTCCTGTGGTTTACCCTTAATGAAACTTTTTATTTTGCATCATTTTCTCTGTTGCAGAGATGGAAATCAACGTGGTGAGGAATGGGAAATAAGATATTTTAGTAGGAAATTGAAAAGCATCACTTCTTAATAGCAGAAAACCATCTGCTCACCATGTATACTTGTGAGGATTTGAGTCAAGAGCATCACATAGGCATACCCGAATGTAGTTCAAATCAGCATTTCTTAATTATTTGCCCATGACATAATCAGCAAAATGGAAAACGCCATGGATTAGGACTTTGCCTAAAAATTCTGGACCCCTACATTTCCATCCCAGTTTAGAGCCATCAAAATGGTTAGTACAATTTTGTGGAAGAGATAACGTATGTTCCTTTTAATGAAAGTTATGTGAAATTTCCAACTGAGCTTAAAAACAAGTAATTCAAAATCTCTTATGAAGAAAAGCTAGCTATCTTTTGAAAGTTAAGGCTTAAGGTTTGTAAAGAAAAGTTGAGAAATTTTGAACATTTTTAGAGTTTATATGAAAGACATACAAATATTTGGAGTTTACATGAGAAATGTATTATAATGGAGAATACAGCACCCTTTTTCTGGACTGATGATTTTTTTTCCTTTGCCACAACTAAATCCATCAAAATATATTCCAGATCATTAAATTTTATAATTTTCTTGAATTTCAGGGTACTTCTGATTTTTAGACGTATTAACTTTATATGAGTGTATTATAAGGTCAAAGCTGATACTTCTTAAGAAAAACAGGCTAAATTTATCCATTCATTTATTCCCCATTAAAGTTATCCTAAATGACTTATCAAATACTTTAAAAAGACAAATGCCACTTTTCACATGGGTCATTAAGAAGATACTGGAATCATGGGGTATGCCTTTGATTATTTCTATATTCAAAAAGATTTAGTAAATCTGCTTAAAATTTCATACTTAGAAGACTTTTTAAATTAAAAGTATATATTAGCAACATTCTGAGGTACTAAATTCAATAAATCAATATTTTTTCAAAAATTGGTATACAACATTTGAAAATACAACTTAAAACATTCATGAAAATTTGAGTGAAATATGGAATTATTAGCTCTTGAATATTATATATTATTTAAAAGCAGTATCATGCAGCATTTTATAAACATGTTTCATGCAACACCATTTTTTAACAAAATGTTTTATGATAAAATGATTTAGTTATTGGTACAGCCCCCACTGAGAAAAATATGGTGGTTCCTTATAAACTAAAAATAGAGTTATCTTTTGATCCAGCAATCCCACCCTTGGATATATATCTGGAAAAGGCAAAAACTCTAATTAGAAAAGATACGTGCAACCCAATATTCACAGCAAGGCTATTTACAATAGCTAATACGTGGACGTAACCTGAATGTTCACCAAGAGATGAGTGGATAAAGGAGACGTTCAGTTCAGTCCAGGCGCTCAGTCGTGTCCGACTCTTTGCGACCCCCTGAATCGCAGCACGCCACGCCTCCCTGTCCATCATCATCTCCCGGAGTTCACTCAGACTCACGTCCATCGAGTCCGTGATGCCATCCAGCCATCTCATGCTCTGTCGTCCCCTTCTCCTCCTGCCCCCAATCCCTCCCAGCATCAGAGTCTTTTCCTTTGAAAATGAGTCAACCCTTTGCATGAAGTGGCCAAAGTACTGGAGTTTCAGCTTTAGCATCAGTCCTTCCAAAGAAATCCCAGGGCTGATCTCCTTCAGAATGGACTGGTTGGATCTCCTTGCAGTCCAAGGGACTATCAAGAGTCTTCTCCAACACCACAGTTCAAAAGCATCAATTCTTGAGCGCTCAGCCTTCTTCACAGTCCAACTCTCACATCCATACATGACCACAGGAAAAACCATAGCCTGACTAGACGGACCTTATTCGGCAAAGTAATGTCTCTGCTTTTGAATATACTCTCTAGGTTGGTCATGATTTTTCTTCCAAAAAGTAAGCGTCTTTTAATTTCATGGCTGCAGTCACCATCTGCAGTGATTTTGGAGCCCCCAAAAACAAAGTTTGACACTGTTTGCCCATCTATTTCCCATGAAGTGATGGGACTGGATGCCATGATCTTTGTTTTCTGAATGTTGAGCTTTAAGCCAACTTTTTCACTCTCCTCTTTCACTTTCATCAAGAGGCTTTTTAGCTCGTCTTCGCTTTCTGCCATAAGGGTGGTGTCATCTGCATATCTGAGGTTATTGATATTTCCCCCAGCAATCTTGATTCCAGCTTATGTTTCTTCCAGTCCAGCGTTTCTCATGATGTACTCTGCATATAAGTTAAATAAGCAGGGTGACAATATACAGCCTTGACATACCCCTTTTTCTGTTTGGAACCAGTCTGTTGTTCCATGTTCAGTTCTAACTGTTGCTTCCTGACCTGCATACAGCTTTCTCAAGAGGCAGGTCAGGTGGTGTGGTATTCCCATCTCTTTCAGAATTTTCCACAGTTTATTGTGATCCACACAGTCAAAGGCTTTGGCATAGTCAATAAAGCAGAAATAGAGGTTTTTCTGGAACTCCCTTGATTTTTCCATGATCCAGCGGATGATGGCAATTTGATCTGTGGTTCCTCTGCCTTTTCTAAAACCAGCTTGAACATCAGGGAGTTCACGGTCCACATATTGCTAAAGCCTGGCTTGGAGAATTTTGAGCATTAACTTTACTAGTGTGTGAGATGAGTGCAATTGTGCGGTAGTTTGAGCATTCTTTGGCATTGCCTTTCTTTGAGATTGGAATGGAAACTGACCTTTACCAGTCCTGTGGCCAGTGCTGAGTTTTCCAAATGTGCTGGCATATTGAGAGCAGCACTTTCACAGCATCATCTTTCAGGATTTGAAGCAGCTCCACTGGAATTCCATCACCTCCACTAGCTTTGCTCGTAATGATGCTTTCTAAAGCCCACTTGACTTCACATTCCAAGATGTCTGGCTCTAGCTTAGTGATCACATCATCATGATTATCTGAGTCATGAAGATCTTTTCTGTACAGTTCTTCTGAAAGAAGATGTAGCGTATATATACAATGGAATATTGCTCAGTCATAAAAAAGACTAAAATAATGTCATTTGTAGCCAATGGATGGACCTAGGTATTATCATACTACATGAAGGCAGAGAAAGACAAATAATACATATCACTTAAATGTAGAATTTTTTAAAATTGCAACTAGCATATATATAGGGCAAAGATAGACTCACAGACCCAGAAAACAAGCATATGGTTTTTGAAGAATAAAGGTGAAGGCATAAATTAGGAATTGGGGATTAATAGAGACACACTGAAGTGAAGTGAATTAAAATCATTCAGTCGTGTCCGACTCTTTGCCACCCCATGGACTGTAGCCTACCAGGCTCCTCCCTCCATGGGATTCTCTAGGCAAGAGTACTGGAATGGGTTGCCATTGCCTTCTGCAGGGGATCTTCCCAACCCAGGGATTGAACCCGGGTCTCCTACATTCCAGGCAGATGCTTTAACCTCTGAGCCACCAGAGAAGCCACATTACTAATATATAAAGTAGATAACCAACAAGGACTTACTGTAAAATATAAGGAAATATATTTGATATCTTGTAATAACCTATAATAGAAAAGAATCTGTGAAAGAATGTGTGTGTGTGTGAATCACTTTGCTATATACCTGAAAGTAATGCAAAATTGTAAATCAACTATGCTTCAATTAAAAAAACAGGAAGAAAAGGGATTTAGTAGTCCAAGAAGTTTGGGAATTGTGTTCTATAAAATCAAAATGCACATTGGTATATTAAGGTCTATAAGGCAATGTATGCTAAGTGGCTTCAGTAGTATCTGACTCTTTGTGACCCTATGAGTCTGCTAGGCTCTTCTGTCCATGGGATTTTCTAGGCAAGAAGACTGGGGTGGGTTGCCACTCCACTCCAGGAGATCTTCCTAACCCAGGTATTGAACCTATGTCTCTTATGTCTCCTGCATTGGCAGGTAGATTCTTTATCACTAGCACCATCTGGGAAGTAACTTGTCTTCAAGTTGAACATATATTACATACTTTTTGAGTTATTTTGTCACATGTGTACAGCTTCCATATTTTGATGTTTTATAAAATAGTAGAAAGAAGCCGTAGGATATCATGATTAAGAAACACTTTGGGACCAAAATGATTGTATTGAAATATTGCCTCTTAATTCATTTGAAATTTAGTTAAAATTTCTCTAGCTATGGGCTTCTAAAATGGGCTTCCCTGATAGCTCAGTTGGTAAAGAATCCACCTGCAGTGTAGGAAACTCTGGTTCGATTCCTGCTTCAGGAAGATCCCCTGGAGAAGGGAAAGGCTACCCACTCCAGTATTCTGGCCTGGAGAATTCTATGGACTGTATAGTCCATGGGTTTGCAAAGAGTCGGACTGGACTGAGTGACTTTCACTCCACTTTCAGCTATAAAATGGTGATGTTGGTATAATAATGTCTTTCTGATAAAGTTATGATTAGTACCATATTAATTAATATATGTAAGTGCTCAGAATAGTTCACAGCACAAAGAATAGTTATAAAATGCTAACTATTAACATAGTTTGGTAAGCTGTTTTGGGACATTGAAATAACCCAGAATTGTGTTCTTATTCTTTCTCTTTTTAATATGTATTTTTGTGTACATAAAAATACAAAAGCTTGTGTACATGATGAATAGGAATATATGTACACCTATCAATTGATATCTGTTATAATAAATCATACTTTCCAAAATATTGCAAAATACTTCTAATGAAAAATCATAACTTAAAATCAGTTTCATTCCTGGGGTTAAAATATTCAGTTTACTAGAGAGTTGTTTATGACATTTTCTTAAAATATGAATAAAATCATGCCCTTCTGTTTCCAAGAACACTGTGCCTATATAGTCAATATGAATTAGAGATAGTGCTTCCCAAGGACTGACCCACCTGTGACTTAGCACGCTCATTTCCAAGTCAACTAACAGAGTTTCTTAAATCTTTTGACTTTAAAAATTTCTTATCAGACGCTTGTGTTGGTTGCATACCAGAGNCTATATAGTCAATATGAATTAGAGATAGTGCTTCCCAAGGACTGACCCACCTGTGACTTAGCACGCTCATTTCCAAGTCAACTAACAGAGTTTCTTAAATCTTTTGACTTTAAAAATTTCTTATCAGACACTTGTGTTGGTTGCATACCAGAGCATACTTCTTGAGAGTATTTTATTAATATAGTATCTGGTTGCTTGATACATACGGCCTCTTCACCTATTACTCCTAGATTAGATACTATATAACATATTCATTGAAATCTATACATTTGTAGTAAGATTGAAAGAAAAAAAATCTATATTGCCCATATATAGCTCGTACTGTCCTCACACTCTTGTAGAATGATAATTGTGGAAAAGAACTCAGAAAAAAAATGCAAACTCATTTATGCTTTATTTTTTTAATGAGTTTTGTTTTTTAAAATAATGCATCATCAGTCTAATGTATATTGCCAAAAAGCGGAATTTATTGGCTTACATAATTGTACTATTCAAGCTGTGAAATTGCTTTAGCTACCTCTGCATGCAAAACCTTAAATCAATGGATCTCAGTGGGGGAGTTACCACTCTCCAGGGTGCATTTTGTAAATTTATGGGGGTTATTTTTAGTTATCACAATGCTTGGGGGAGGTGGCTAAACTACAGTTGGTGACTGGGGCCAGTAAGGTTAGATACCCCGCAGTGATCAGGAGTGTGCTGCAAATATGTATAGTTTGTATTCAGCAGAGCTGTTAAATAGCCTTCATGTAGCCAAAACCTGTTTTTACCTAAACTGTAAATTAAAACCCCAATTTATATATAAATTCAAACAGTTTTTTTGACAAACCAAATAACTAAGAAATAAAAATGTTATATAAATTAAAGGAAGACTGTTCTGCTTTAAACATTACCAAGAATTGTACATGATTTTGAATATTTATGTGGCCACACTTCTCATGGAATTTAAATCTGGATCTCAATTTGCAGATTTTTGCATGCAAATTTTTAACAGGGGATATGGGAGACTCTTTTTCACATCCAGGTGAAAATATTAAAAGTAGTAGAGACATGAGATGAAAGTAGTGGAAACATTACATTTTATTAATAAAGTTTATCCAAAGTTGATTCATATTCTTGACTTTTTAGTTTTGCATATTTCTATAGCACAGTGCTGAAGCTGAAGCTCCAATACTTTGGCCACCTGATGAGAAGAGCTGACATTGTGAAAAACCTTGATGCTGGGAAAGATTGAAGGCAGGAGAAGGGGACGACAGAAGATGAGATGGTTGGATGGCATCACTGACTCAATGGACATGAGTTGGAGCAAGCTCTGGGAGATGGTGAAGGACAGGGAAGCCTTGTATGCTGCAGTCCATGGGGTCACAAAGAGTCAGACACGACTGAGCAATTGAACAACATAGCAAAATGAAAAATCAAGTTTTGCACAGCCATATTGAATCAATGTTTATTTTTGTGTTTTCTATACTGAAAACATGTATTCATCAGGTTCCTAAAGGTTTGAATCACTATGCCTCTATAGATTTTTTATTGATATTCTTTGTCCCAATGTCTCCTGTTTTACATTAATCAATATGGCCTCCAAGGCCTTTTTTACATAATAGAAAAAATTATATGCTTCAACATATGGTGGAATCTTAAAACAGGAAATACATTTTGTGATTCTCTGATTCTGTCCTATCCCAAATTGTATTCACATGGCAATCAAGTGTGTAGAGACTGGCATATATATATATATAAACTGAGCTAATGCGCAGTACAGCTGAAGTGTTAGCCCCTTAGTCATGTCTGACTCTGTGTGACCCCATGGACTGCAGCCCAGCAGGCTCCTCTGTCCATGGAATTCTCCAGGCAAGTATACTGACGTGGGTTGCCATTCCTTCTCCAGGGTATACACCTGAAGCTAACACAAAATTATAAATCGACTATACATCAATGAAATTTTTTTAAAAAAGAAAAATATATACCTAGTTTCACATCTTGGCTCTGTTGCTTACTAGCTATGAAATCCTGGGTCAGTTACATAACCCCTCGGTGTCTTAGTTTCCTGCAAAATGATGCTTCCCATCTATTAAGGAAATTCACGTGATGATTAAATGAGTGAATACATTAAAAAAGCATAGAACTAAGCCAGACACACAGAAAACATTATAAAAATATTTTGATAAAGGAAATCGTAAGAATTATTTTCAAACTACTCCGATAAGAGAGGTCTAAACTGTCTCCAAACATTTTGATTTCTCATTTTCTCCATTTCAACAGCCTGTGATGATTGTTGGTGCTGTAACCTGACTGATTAAAGCCATTTACCTCTGTCTCACTCCCAGGTAACCTACTCTGTTATTTACTTCTCCTCATGCTGAGTTTTGTTCTAATGTCCAACTGTATCTCTGCTTTTATTTTATGTAAAAATTACACAAAGTTGCTGCTGCTGATCTTCCCCCTTTTTACTCTAAAGGGAAAAATGAAAGTGTTAGTCGCTTAGTCATGTCCAACTTTTTGTGACCCCATGGACTGTAGCCGCCCAAGCGCCTGAGTCCATGGGATTCTCCAGGCAAGAATACTGGAGTGGGTAGCCATTTCCTTTCTCCAGGGGATCTTCCTGACCCAGGGATCAAACCCAGGTTTCCAGCATTGCAGGCAGACTCTTTACCTTCTGAGATACCAGAGAAGTCCCACTATAATCAGTAAAATAATTGATGATTTTATGTCTCCTAGTATAGGTGGTCTGAGCACTTACAAACTGAAATGAAATATTTCAGTGTGAATTATTTTATTTTTATTCTTCTATGTAACAGGGCTTTAGATTGACTTTTAAGGGGAAAAAAGTGTTATATGTGAATTTTATTTCAAGATAGGAAACAACATATTAAAAAATATTGTTTTCATCTTGATTGAGGATTATGGGAGAATATGAAGAAACCTTAAGACATCTCTTCCCTGAGCCCTGGACTATTTTTTTAAATTGGAGTATAATTGCTTTCCATAGTTGTGTTAATTTCCATTGTATTATAGTNCAAATTTGCTGGCATATTGAGAGCAGCACTTTCACAGCATCATCTTTCAGGATTTGAAACAGCTCAACTGGAATGCCATCACCTCCACTATCTTTGTTCATAGTGATGCTTTCTAAGGCCCACTTGACTTCACATTCCAGGATGTCTGGGTCTAGGTGAGTGATCACACCATCATGATTTTCTGGGTCATGAAGATCTTTTTTGTACAGTTCTTCTGTGTATGCTTGCCATATCTTCTTAGTAGCTTCTGCTGCTGTTAGGTCCAGACCATTTCTGTTGTTTATCGAGCCCATCTTTGCATGAAATGTTCCCTTGGTATCTCTAGTTTTCTTGAAGAGATCTCTAGCCCTTCCCATTCTGTTCTTTTCCTCTATTTCTTTGCATTGATCACTGAAGAAGGCTTGCAAAAAAGCAAAATGACTGTCTGCGGAAGCTTTACAAATAGCTGTGAAAAGAAGAGAAGTGAAAAGCCAAGGAGAAAAGGAAAGATATTTCACTATAATTTTCCAAGATTTAAAAATAGCTGTGCTACCCACTATCTCTGAGCTTATTTTTAAGGATAATAATGTATCTGACTGATGCATGTAAAAATGGATTGCATTTTTATCTGTAGACATTTGCTACAGAAATACTATGGACTAGTGAGTCAATAGTGCATATCTAAGCATTTGATGTAAGAAAGCAGTAAAAAGAAAGTGTGTGCTCTGACATGTGTATCGGGATTTTTATTACAGCGTTGCTTTTTTAGTATCTAATAATATCACTATAGTTAAATCAATTTCTGTGCATCCTTATGTCTATACAATAGACTATTATGAAACTCATCAAAAGAGATGATATAGATATCTATTGATATGGAAATAGCCTCATCATTTATAGGAAAATACAGGTGATATCTTTTAAAGTTTTTTCCGTATATTTTTTGCTTATTCAAATAATTTTATGTATACCCCTCTGTTTTTCTTGCCTGGGAAATTCTATGAACAGAGAAACCTAGCAGGCTCCTGCGTCCATGGGGTCTCAGAAGATTCATACACGACTTAGTGACTAAACAACAAATTTTTTATTTATTACAACAATAGCCAAAATTAGTGCCCTAATACTTGCTAAACCCTCACTAGAAAGGAAGGATCTGAGAAGCCTCGTTCGTCAAGTGGTTACAAGTATAACTGGGTGTAGAGGACATTGCTAAAGAAGGAGAGTTTAAGCAGATAAGTATAACACTGGAGGTAGAGAGAGGTGTGTTTGATGGTTGGTCTGCACCAAAAGAGAAATGAAAGAAATCAGGTTTATGGTCAGTTACACTGGCTTGTTCCTGCATTCATCATGAGCTACCTGTGTTTACCTGGAAATTTGGTCTTCTGGACTGAAAAACCTTTCATTTTTTGTTCTTCCCTGAGACCCACTTGACTGTTTTAGAAACACCTCTTTTTAGGTAATTGACATAGTAAGATTGGGTGATGGTTCCTGTAAGAGCACCTGGCATCCATTCGACATTTGACAAATGCCTCTCAAATTTGCATAGGACACAGCAAGGGCTTGAGCCAGCTCATGGTGTGTTGTCTGCGTCTTTGTAAACCATTTCTTGAGACTCTTTTCAGGTAGGCACACGCCAAAACCGTTCCTTGACTCAATATATTATTGAAATTGTTGATATAAGATTCATCAATGAGCAGAATCTGGACCTGTGTCAATATCCTGTATGATCCCAACTTTTGACCATTACGGACAGTGATTGCTGTGAATGTCTAGTGCACATGCTTTCACTTTCCTGTGTGAATACAGCAGCAAGATAGATTCCAGAAACTGGTCAAATACATGTAGGTGCTGAGCTCCACTTGTTGCTTATCTGTAGTTCTTCTGTTGACTATTTATGCATCTTCTTTTGGGAAATGTCTATTCAGGTCCTTTGCCCATTTTTTTCCATTAGTTTTTGCCTTTTTTCTATTAAATTGCATNCGCATGCTTTCACTTTCCTGTGTGAATACAGCAGCAAGATAGATTCCAGGAACTGGTCAAATACATGTAGGTGCTGAGCTCCACTTGTTGCTTGTCTGTAAGTTCATCTGTTGCTATTTATGCATCTTCTTTTGGGAAATGTCTATTCAGATCCTTTGCCCATTTTCTTTTCCATTAGTTTTTGCCTTTTTTCTATTAAATTGCATAGTTTTCTCACATATCAATATTTTGGGTATTAATCCTCTATCAGATATATGGCTTGCAAATATGTTCTCTGGTTTCCTAAGCGGTCAGCACACTGTCGACTGCTGCTTTTTCTGTGCAGAAGCTGTTTGGTGTGATGTAATCCCATTTGTCTGGTTTCGTTGTTGCCGTCTGTGTTTTTGGTATTACGACCAAAAATCACTGGAAGACTAATGTCAAGAAGATTTTTCCCTGTGGTTTACTATAGTAGTTTTACAGTTTCTGTTGATTTCTGTGTATGGTGTGAAGTAAGGNTCTGTCTGGTTTTCTTGTTGCCGTCTGTGTTTTTGGTATTACGACCAAAAACCATTGGAAGACTAATGTCAAGAAGATTTTTCCCTGTGTTTTACTATAGTAGTTTTACAGTTTCTGTTGATTTCTGTATATGATGTGAAGTAAGGGTAGGGTCCTTTGATTCTTCTGTGTGTGTATCTCCAGTTTTGCCAACACTGTTTATTGAAGAGACTATCCTTTCTCCATTGTGTGGTACTGATACCTTTATCAAACATCTAGTAACTAGGATTATGTGAATTTATTTCTGGGCTTTCTATTCTATCTCTTTGGTCTATATGTCTGTTTTTATGTTTACACCATACTGTTTTGATTACTATTGATTTGTAATATGGGCTCCCTTTGTGGCTCAGCTGGTAAAGAATCGTTTGTAATGCAAGAGACCTGAGTTCGATTCCTGAGTTGGGAAGATCCCTTGGAGAAGGGAAAGTCTACTCACTCCAGTATTCTGGCTTGGAAAATTACAGTTCATGGGGACAAAAAGAGTCAGACACGACTGAGTGAATGATTAGAATATTATTAAACCTTTAAAAAGAAGAAAATCCTGGCATTTGTGACAATATGGAGAACTCTGGAGCACAGTATGTTAAGTAAGCTAGATACAGAAAGACAAATGCTGTTTTGAAATCAAAGATTATCAAAAGCGTCCAAATCCAATGAGGTTATCACCTCATACATGTTAGGATAGCTATTGTAAAAAAGATAAAAGATAAAAGTGTTGGTGAAGATGTGGAGATAAGGGAATTCTTGTACACTGTTGATGGGAATGTCAACTGGTATAGCCATTTCAGAAAACAGTATGACAGTCCTTCAAAAAACTAAAAACAGAACTCCCATATGACCCAGCACTTCCACTTCTGGGTACATAACCAAAGGAAATTAAATCTGAATCTTGAAGAGATATCTGTAGCCACATGTTCGTTGCAGCATTATCCACGATGGCCAAGATACAGAGACAACTTAAATGCCAGTGGATGAGTGAGTGATGAAGACAGGGCACATCTATGCAATGGAATCTTACTCAGCCTTTAAAAAGATGAAACCCTGCCATTTGTAACAATATGGGTGAATCTGGAGCACACTATGCTAAGAGAAATAATCTAGACACAGAAAGACAAATGCTGCGTATCATTGATATGTGGAATCTTCGTCAATCAAAACATGGAAGTGAAGAATAGAATGGTGGTTTCCATGGGTGGAGGGCAGGTGAAGGAAAAGGAGAAGATAGTGGTCAAGAGCTACAAAGCTTCAGTCCTACAAGATAAATGAGTTTTGGAGATCTGATGTGCAACATGGTGATGATAGTTAATATATATTGTATACTTGAAATTTGCTAAGAGGATATATCTTAAATCTCCTCAGTACATACATACACACACACACACACACACACACACACACACACACACACAATGGTAATTATGTAGAAGTATGTGTGCACGCTCAGTCACTCAGTGGTGTCCAGCTCTTTGAGACCCATGGATTGGAGCTCACCAGGCTCTTCCATCTATGAGATTTCCCAGGATAGAATACTGGAGGGGGTTGCCACTTCCTCCTCCAAGGGACCTTCTCGAATCAGGGATCAAACTTGTGTCTCCTGAGTCTCCTAACATTGGCACACAGATTCTTTACTACTGAGACACCTGGGAATGGGTAAGATATTTAGCTTGATTGTGATGCCTTTTACACAGTGTATACATAAAGCAAAACTTCAAGATATATAGCATGAATGTATATAGTTTTTATATACCAAAGATGCCTCAATATATTAAGCTAAAAAAAGAAGGGAAAATATATGCATGCTATAAATCTCCTTCTCTTTGTCTTACATTTTCCTCTGGGTCTTTCTACCATACTTAGTATTTATACCCTTCATTCTGTGATAGCTAGCCTATTGAGCTTCTAGACATTGCAGAAAAAAAATTGAGGAAAGTGTATTTGAAACAATATTTCTACATCTTGGCACTATTAACAGTAACTGCAATAAATTGTCATGAAATCTGGTTGCGTCTCCATGGACTTTGTTAACTTTTCAAATTAAACTTTATTATGTTTTATAGCTTCACATTGAGATTTTACAATGCTGTCTTTAGTGAAATTACTTTATAGAACAAACCCTGTGAACTAAATTAATTATTTTAAAACTTAACCCCATGCAGAAAAGTTGCCTGCTTCTTAGATGAAAACATGTGCAATGAAAATGTAAACCACCTAAAGATTGCTGAATAAAATGTATTTATTTATTAAGAATATTATGATTTTTAATAAAATTGGTATTTAGACAAAAGTTTCAATGATCACAGAATAACCAGATGATTGAAAGTATACCATATTTTCCTAGGTTTTGCCTTTATTACTTAGATCAACACTGAGCTCAGATGAAGACATTTTTTCGCTAGGTAGATTACTTACTACAATAAGTCATCTTATAATGAGTCAATCTAGTTCTCCACAGACATGAAAGAATGGTTGCAATGAGTATTTTCCAATTGAAGACTAAAAATACTTAGGGCATTAAGAAAAGTTAAGTCAGGAGTTTTGTTTGTCTCCTTGACTGAGTTTTGGAATAAGCATTAAAAGTAAAGGAATTGGGAGCCAAACTTCCTGGATGACTGATAAGAAAATAATCTATAGGATGGATTCATCTCACAACAGGGAGATCAACTTCAAGGGGAGGTGTACTGACATGAAGTGAAATCTTACTCACTATTAGATTGGACTTAAGTGAAGCTGACGAACATGCTTTATATATACATACTATATTAATTTATGTAATATTCTGTAAAGGGGACATTCATAGAGTTCTTTAACTGTAGAATTCTAATCTTGAGGGATTTGTTTTCACAATCCTAGTGACTACATTTTTCGTTGAAGCTTTATGGAGACATAATCCAAATATCAAATAATTAATCAATTTATACAATTTGATGGTGTTAGTATATTCATATAGATGCAACCATCACTACAATAAATTATTATTTCCTAAAACCAAGCTGTATCTATTAGCAGTTACTCTCTCTCCATTTCTATCCTACTTTACCATTCCCTGACCCCCAGTTCTTTGCAATCTCTAGCCTAATTTCTGTCTATATATTTGCCTATTCTAGACATTTCACATAAAAGAAATCATAAAAGATGTGATGAGAGTTAGCAGAACATTTTTAAGATTCATTCATGCTTACTTTGTTCCTTTTTTATTTCTAAAAAGTATTCAATTATATTGAAATACCACATTTGTCTCTTTAATAGTTGATGGACATTGAAGTCACTTCCACTTTTTGGCTGTTATGAGCAATACTGCTGTGATCTTTGATGTACACTTTTTTTTTTTTGCATGGACATGTTTTCATTTTCTTTGTTATAAATGTTTGTCTTTTATTTTGCTTGTAGTCTGTAATTATCTAGTTTGAGTATGATGTAGCTGAAAATAAGAAAAAGAAAAAAAATCCTCAATATATTATACAAAGGTACAAAATTTTAAAAGATCAGATTCAGTTCAGTTCCTCAGTCATGTCTGACTCTTTGCTACCCCATGGACTGCATCATGCCAGGCCTCACTGTCCATCACCAACTCCCAGAGTTTACTCAAACTCATGTCCACTGAGTCAGTGATGTCATTCAACCATCTTATCCTCTGTCATCCCCTTCTCCTCCTGCCTTCATTCTTTCTCAGCATCAGGGTCTTTTCAAATGAGTCAGTTCTTCACAATAGGTAGCCAAAATATTGGAGCTTCAGCTTCAGCATCAGTCCTAGGGAATATTGAGGGTTGATTTCCTTTGGGATGGACTGGTTGGATCTCCCTGAAGTCCAAGGGACTCTCAAGAGTCTTCTCCAACCCCACAGTTCAAAAGCATCAATTCTCTGGCATTCAGTTTCCTTTATAGTCCAACTCTCACATTCAGACATGACTACAGGAAAAACCATAGCTTGACTAGACGGACGTTTTTTGGCAAAGTAATTTAAAAGATGAGAGCTCTTTAAATTATCATTTAAATAGTTTGCATTTCCAACCAAGGAAATTGCAAAATTTGTTCAATATACTCAATTTAAGAACATAAGAAATGGATGTACTCTATGTTTAACATACTTTCACAAAAAATTTAACATAAAATCTCATTCTGCATAGAAACCTAGTGGCCAAGTCCTGTTGACTATCTTTACAACACCTCTTAAAGCTATAAATACCTCCTACTCCCTATACTGACAGCAGCTGTGTGTTCTCTCTAGAAAAGCATCATGGTCTTTATGTTCTTTTCTCTTCATGTATATCCCTTTTATAACGTTGCTATTCTGCTAAAATGCAATAAAAAACAAAACCATAAAAAGCTCTCACTGTTTCACTATTGCCCACAGAATAAAGGGATAAGAGGCAAAATGTACATTGTGGCAGTCCATTTCTTGGATACCAGCTTCAGACTGAACTGGTTTATTGAATTCATAAACTGAATAATGAATTCTGAAACACATTTAACCAGTGTCGTAGGGCTTATATTCAACACCAAGTATATATGCCTTTAGTCATTGTGTTAGTCCACATTCTAGGAGAAGCAGATGCCAAATAAGATTAAACATACAAGACGTTCATTAAGGGAACAACTTGTGAGCAAAAATTGGGATGAAGCCAGGACAGAAGAGAAGTGCAGTCAAAGCACGATGCAGGCGTGACCTCAAGAGAAGGAAGGTGAGGGGAAAGCAGCTTACTCTGCAGTGGACTTCTCAAGAAAATTACACAAGATTGTGTGTGTGTGTGTGTGCTTAGTCACTCAGGCGTGCGGACTCTGACGTCTGCAGCCTGCCAGGTTCCTCTGTCCATGGGATTCTCCAGGCAAGAATATTTGAGTGTGTGTAGACATTCTCTTCTCCAGGAGATCTTCTGGACCCAGGGTTCGAACCCAGGTCCTCTGCATTATAGGTGGATTCTTTGCCTGCTGAATCACCAGACAAGATTATCAGGGGACTTCTCAAGCCAATGTTGCTCCTGAGAGAAATACTGTGTCTCCAGAAATGGATCTGAGGTGACATCCCTGGTGTGTCCAACACCTAGCTGGAAGTAACTGAAGCTGTGAACCTGCTGAAAACATGATGTTAAATTTTGGTGTATGAAGAGCTGGACCCCCATAGCCAGAGATAAAAACTGCATTGTCATGACTGGCAAAAGTGAACAGTGTACCCTCAAAAAGAATGACAGTCATCTAGACCACGCTCTGGGAATTGTTATGGGCAAGAAACAACTGGAGGGATCTCCATATAGGCAACTTCTGTTTTGCCTCTAGGAGATGGATTTCTGGTTGAACAAATTAAAAAATATATCTCTCATGGTACATCACCTCTGGGTAATTCATTCATTATGGTCTAGTCAAAATAGAACAGCAAGTTTAACACAAGTGTGCAAAAGTGATTATCCTGTTTTACATTCCAGTTACCAGTGTACCAAAGCTTCAGCTTTCTACAAATTTTCACCAACACTTGGTAATGTTAATCTTTTAACTTTTGCCTGACCAACCTAGGAAGTGTGACTATTTATTCTGCTCCATTATCTCTTCATCTATATTTATGCTGATACATCACTGTCTTAATTCCTACAATTTTAGAACAAATCTCAAGGTCAGATCATTTTTGCCTCCAACTTTACTCTTCACATTATTTTTAGCTGTTGTAGAGGTTCTTTCTATTTCAATATAAATTTTACAATTTAGTTTAATTTCTATAAAAAAATGGGGTTTCAGTTGCGACTGTGTTGAAGCTTTAGATAAATTATGAGAGAATCAGCATCATATTCATTGAATCTTCTGTTCCATGAATACAAGGTGTCTCATCATTTATTCAGTCTCTTTAATTTGTCTTAGCAGTATGCTATAAGTTGAATCAGACAGCTCTTATAGTTTTTGTCAGGTTTATCTTAAGTATGCTATACTGTTTCATGCTGTTAAGGTGATATTTTAAACTTTGATTTCTTTATACTCTTTGATGCTATGATTGCTTTTTGTGTGTTGGTTCTGTGTGCTTGCTTTAAATCTATCAAATGACAAATTAGTTATAGTAGTTTTTTAGTAGATTCCTACTATTGTATATTTTCTACTTAAAACATCAAGTCACCTTTAAATCAGTACAGTTTTACTTCATTTGTTGCGGTCAGGATGATTTTGTGGAGATATGTTCAGAATGGACGATTTTGCCTTGTTCCTGATCACAGAGAAAGGTTTCAGGTTTTCACCGTTAAGTATATTGTTATCTACAGAGTTTTTGTTTATTTGTTTTATAGATGCCATTCATGAGACTCAGGAAGTTTTATTCTGTTCCTGGAATTTTATCTGGAAGGCTTTGCAATTTGTCAAATGTTTTAGCCACTTTTATTGAGATCGCCTTATTATTTTCATTTTTAGTTTGTTAATATGATGGCATTCTTGAGATAAAACATACTTGATCATGACGTATTATCTATGTTTGTTGGAGTTAATATTAAATAATAAGGTCAATATTAATTAAATTTAAATAATAGTAGAAAATCTTATTTACTTAGCATGTCAGGTGGTAAAAATATGTGTCATGTGTCAAACCACAGTTTCCCTGGCTATTTTCCTTCCATTCAGAGGACTTTGTTCATCATGTCTGGTGGTATAGATCTAGTGCTGATAAATTATTTCTGCTTTTGTATGTCTCCAGTGTCTACTCTGACTTTTCTTTTAAAAGATATTTTCACTGGAGATAAAATTCTAGGTGGACAGGGTATTCTTTCTGTACTGGAAAGATGTTATCTACTCTATTTTATCACTCACATTTTTTAAATGATTAAAAAACACTGTAAGCTCTTTTTTTTTCTTTGAAATTAGTGTGATTTCCCCTCTTCTGGATGCTTTTGCTTTGAGCAATTTAATTGTGATGTACTTTGGTATAAATGTCTTTTGGGTTTGGTGAAGTTCTTGCTTCTGTGGGTTTATAAGTGAGAAGTGAAGTCACTCAGTCATGTCTGACTCTTTGTGACCCCCTTAGACTGTAGCCTACCAGGCTCCTCTGTCCACGGGATTTTCTAGGCAACAGTACTGGAGTGGATTGCCATTTCCTTCTCCAGGGGATCTTCCCAACCCAGGGCTCGAACCTGGGTCTCCCGCATTATAAACAGATGCTTTACCATCTGAGCCACCAGGGAAGGTCATCAATTTGCAAAAACTGACCATTATTTTTTTCAATTTTTTTTGTTCTCTCCTTCATGAATTCTAATTCCACATTTATTAGGAAAAGTTGTCTTAAAGTTGTCTTACAAACTCCCTTTAATGTTTTATTTGATTATTTCTCTGTTTTTAATCTTGGAGAGTTTCTTTTACTGTCTTGCTTCTCTGCATGTCTGCTGATTGTAGACTGGGTGCCTGACATTATGGACTTTACCNGAGTTCTTAAAGTTGTCTTACAAACTCCCTTTAATGTTTTATTTGATTATTTCTCTGTTTTTAATCTTGGAGAGTTTCTTTTACTGTCTTGCTTCTCTGCATGTCTGCTGATTGTAGACTGGGTGCCTGACATTATGGACTTTACCTCTCTGGTTGTGGATATTTGTGTATTCCTATACATGCAAAAATTCCTGTAATTATTTTTGAGCTTTGAGCCTTATAATAAATTTCTTGGCTCTTAGACTAATAGTTGGCTTGGATATATAGAACTGGTAAGAACTAGTGGTTGGGAAATACCAGGGGCTGTTTGATAATACAACTGCCTAGAAAGATTCCAAAGGAATTTGTTTGTGATATTTGTCTCCTGCTGAAATGTAAATATAATTATTAATGGGCCATTTAGTACACTGCAAGTTCCACGAGTGAATATAACTGGACAAATACTGTCTTTGAATTATTAGGATCCAGATCCATTGCCTGACTCCATCACTCGCAGTGACAGCTGCTGCTCAGTCACTGAGCGGTGTCCCTCTCTGTGGCCTCATGGACTGTAGAGTTCCAGAATGCACTGTCCTTCAGTATGTCCTGGAGTTTGCTCAGATTCATGTCCATGAAGTCACTGATGCTATCTAACTCTCTCATCCTCTGCTCCCCTCTTCCCTTTTTGCCTTCAATCTTTCCCAGCATCAGGGTCTTTGCCAATGAGTCAGTTCTTCACATCAAGTGGCCAAACTATTGGAGTTTCAGCTTCAGCATCCGTCCTTCCAGTGAATATTCAAGGTTGATTTCTTTAGGATTGGCTGGTTTGATCTCCTTGCAGTCCGAGGGACCCTCAAGAGTCTTCTCCAACACAACAATTTGAAAGCATCAGTTCTTCAGTGCTCAGCCTTCTTTACAGTCCAGCTCTCATATCTGTACATGACTAGTTCACACATTCAATATTTGTCTATAGTGTTATATTATCCCCTAAGCAAAATGATACAATTAAGTCTGATTCTCTAGATTATTAAGAAAATATGTAAATAAAAAGACTATAAATTACTTTGAAATATTAAAGTAAGGCATAAACCTGTATCTATCTTTTCCTATGTGTTTGGTCTTTTTTCTTTTTTTAAAATTTAAATTTATTTATTTTAATTGGAAGCTAATTACTTTACAATATTGTTTTGGTTTTGCCATACATCAGCAAGAATCTGCCATGGGTGTACACGTGTTCCCAATCCAGAACCCCTCTCTCTCTTCCCTCCCCATACCATCACTCTGGGTCATCCCAGTGCACCAGCCCCAAGCATCCTGCATCGAACCTAGACTGGCGATTCATTTCTTGTATGATATTATACATGTTTCAATGCCATTCTCCCAAATCATCCCATCCTTTCCCTCTCCCACAGGGTCCAAAAGACTGTTCTATACATCTGTGTCTCTTTTGCGGTCTCACATACAGGGTTATTGTTACCATCTTTCTAAATTCCATATATATGTGTTAGTATACTGTATTGGTGTTTTTCTTTCTGGCTTACTTCACTCTGTATAATAGGCTCCAGTTTCATCCACCTCATTAGAACTGATTCAAATGTATTCTTTTTAATGGCTGAGTAATANTCTTTCTAAATTCCATATATATGTGTTAGTATACTGTATTGGTGTTTTTCTTTCTGGCTTACTTCACTCTGTATAATAGGTCCCAGTTTCTTTGCAGTATTGCTGGACCTATTTCTGATGGAAAAGTGGATCTGCTATTCAATGGTTACTGAAATGCGTTTAGTTTGCAACTCAGTGTAAAGACCAAGAAAAATTATGTTCAGCATTGTAATGTTTCAAAGCAGTACCAGAGTTAACCTTCTTTTTTTCTTTTCACATTTGCTCGTACCCACAGGGGAATGAATTTTTACTATCTTACAATGAAGAGACTAATACCTGTCCAGTTGAGTAATAGTTTATAGTTGTATTTACATGACTTTAGTCTAGTGAGGCAGATAACTTCAGGATTCAGGGAAAAAAAAAAAAAACAACTTCACATAAGCCCACTGGAAACAAGAAAAAAGAAAAAAAAAAGAAAAGTGAAAAAAGAACTACGTGTGAAGATGAAGTTCAGTTTAAGCTGCAGACATAATAATAGAAAGGATTCAAGATTTGTTTATATTCTATGAGCGTCTAGTATTATTTGCTTATATGGAATGCCTTTCTTTGCAAGAGAAAACTATGTTTCTTTAACGTAATCAAATCAAGTTTTGTTTATGAGACTTCAAAAATTATACTTATTGGTCCACTTAAAAACATTGAATGTTTAAAATGGCTTTGTTTATGAAAGATTCTGCTTTTCAGGATTCTCAGTTAATAACTGCAGACTCATTCTTTTGAAGAGATAGATCTGCTAATAACACTTTCGTGGTTCCTTCTTATTTGTAGCGACACATGTCCTGAAATGATCTAAGAGATTTTCCATGCCTTTCTAAAAGCAAGAGCTTCCTCATATATTAGAATATTGAGTGATAACAGTGCTCTGAAGCATTAACTATCATATTATTCCTAGACTCAGTATTACGTATTTTTTTCTAGTTATGGTAGCTTTTATAATATGTAATTTATGATATGTTATATAGTTTTCTTATTAAGGAATGTCTGTTTTGATGTAACTATTAATTCTTTCACTCCCAGATGAATCATATTTAAAGACTCATGTGGCAATGTATTAACTTTCTGTAAAGAGCAGTTTATCAAAATTTTTATTGACTCTGATATAAAATATAATGGATTAATAAAACAACTTTGCACTGCTTCATAAAATAATTCCACAGTAATTTGTTAATAGTGAAAAGAAAACGTATGGGCTTTGAGGCAGAAACATTCTTGGTGGAATCATGAGCCTGCCACTGTGCATGTCACCAGTTTAAAAACAGCTTACTTCAGACAGTCAAGGTTTCTGCCTGGTTTTTGGTGAGTCTGCCTGCCCTGAAATGCACCTGCTTTTTTTGAACAGTTCATGGGAGCAGATCATCCTGCAAGACAGAAAGGGGATCACAGCACAAGCTGTATAATTTTCTCAAAGAGATTTTCTCCTCATGCGTGACTTTTTGTCTTACACTTTCTTTACATTTGGAAATTTCACATTACAGTAAACAAAGGCAGTATAAAAGTAATTCACCCTCCATTGAGCATTCTTTCCAAGTTAACACCATGAGCGATAATAAACATAATATTCTTTACCCATCAAAAATAAAATTTAAGATAGAGTAGAAAATGAATGGAAGCCTGAATGAAAATTCATTGCAAATTCAAGGCAAATGAAAATTCATGATCTTTTGTTCACACAAATTTGATACCTGTCTACAGAGATTTATGATACAGAAAGAGAGAAGATAAATTTGAAGAAATGACTGAAGGGGAAAAGGCAAAAGGGAAAGAGTACAGCACTTTCTCTTTGGTAACAGGGAGGAGGCAAGCAGCTGGAGCAGGAACTAAGCGAGCTGAGCACAGGGAGGGAGGGCCGGCTGCGAACCTGGACTGGTAGCAGGTTTATCCAAGACAAGCGGAACAGTCTCAGTCAGAGGCCGAATCCAGAGAACAGTCAGGAGAAAGGCAAAGGCCCATACTAGGAAGAAAATCAAGCATTAGAGCTAGAAAAGGAGACAGGTAATTACGGGCTCCAAACGTGGGAAATTTCAGGTCAAGTCAGGAAGCAGAATCCAAAGCAGACTGGAAGAAAGGTTCAGAATCGGGCGCCGGAAGCCTCCAAGAGAGCGCTGACTGCCTCCTGCGGCAGCTTCCTAGAACCAGCCACTCGGTATCTCTTGCCAGTTGATTCTCTAGTCCAGCCACCGGCCGTACTGAATTTATCTCTACTTTCGAAAGGGCCTCAGCAAGACTGCTGAAGCGAAACTGAGAAGGGGACGAGCAATATGAGAGGCGCGCGACACTAGAGGGATCTGTCAGGGCGTCACGTGGCTCCTGGGGCCGTGCTGGTAGAGCGTGACGAGATTGTTCGGGGAAGCCTGTTGACGCAGTGCCCTCAATCTGTTCTCGAATATCTCCTAACATGAAAATTCTTCAGCCTCCTTCTCTGTGAAATTATGGGAACCTAAAACGTGATGTAAAGGAAAGCTGGAATCTGACTGAAGAAAAAAAGAAAACCAACAAAGGATAATGGCTACTAGGAGACACTGCATGTCAACATCTTTTTGGTAATCTTATTTCATTTCCTGAAGATTTTCATGTGATTGCTCCACAGAGAGGTGAGGGAAAATGGAACGAAGGCTGACCCTTCGTGGGGGAATTTACCGTAGGAGCTAGAGAAGCCTTCTAGTGGTGGAGGATAGGGTGAGGAGACTCATGTTCAAAAGAGGCCTCGGCATGGCCGGAGGTGAGCGGTGAGGTCTCCTACCGTCCTCTGTCCTCTTCCTCCTCCTCCTCCTCCTCCACCTTTAGCACAGAAGAGGGCAGGGGCCAGTGGAAGCCCCCAGACAGGTTTGGGAAGCTGTGCGAAGCTCAAGTGTAATGCCCTGCCTCCTCTTTTGTGGCGACTGGAAGCCTTTAGAGAATCTCACGTTTGGCATGGTCCCATGACCACGACGGTGAGAGCGGTTAAAGGAGCAGCTTTCTGGAAGGAGGCTCAGGTCGGTCCGGTAAATAGCACTGTGGGTGGCTGGTGCCCGGATGTGCCGTGGGGGAGATGCAGCAACCGGGGAGGGTGGCCAAGCACCAAGCATGGCTCTGGGTCCGAATAAGCCATGACTCAGGAAAGCAGGCGTGCCGCATAGCCAGNCGGAAGGAGGCTCAGGTCGGTCTGGTAAATAGCACTGTGGGTGGCTGGTGCCCGGATGTGCCGTGGGGGAGATGCAGCAACCGGGGAGGGTGGCCAAGCACCAAGCATGGCTCTGGGTCCGAATAAGCCATGACTCAGGAAAGCAGGCATGCCGCATAGCCAGAGGCTGTACTGCAAAGGACTATGCATTTTATTTTTAAAATATCATTTATCATTTATTCTTACCATACCGTGGGTCATATGAGATCTTAGTTCCTCGACCTGTGCTCCCTGCATTGGGAGTTACTGTTGTTATTATTTAGCTGCTAAATCGCGTCTGACTCTTTTTTAAAAAAATTTTCATACACTTTTTTCTTTTTTAAAAAATATAAATTTTTTTTTTTGCAATCTCTATTTTATTTTTTTATTATTTTTTAATACTTTATTCTACTTTACAATACTGTATTGGTTTTGCCATACATTGACATGAATCAGCCACANCTTCAGGCTTTGTTTTGTTGATTCATTAAAGATGACCAAGATTCAAGGCAGAAATAAATACACAGACAGTACTTCATAATATTGCAAAGTGCATCTGCAAAAGAGATATTTGATGAAGCACTTGTATGCAAAATAGTCAAAGAACTCTTAAAACTCAACAAAAGGAAAGCAAACAAACTCAATTAGAAAGTGGATAAAAGACCTGAATGGAGACTTCATAAAAGAAGATTATGCAAAAGATGGCATATAAACATTTGAAATGATATTCACTATCATTTGTCATTAAGGAGTTAAAACCGCACTGTGATACCAAGACATTCTGATAGAATGGGTAAAATGTGAAAACTGACAACACCAACTGTTAACTGAGATGTGAAACAATGGGAACCTGCATATATTGCTGGAGGGAATTCAATGGCACAGCTACTCTGATAGATAATTCGGCAGTTTCTTACAAAGCTAAATATTGCCATACTATACAATCTAGTGATTGTAGTTTACATGTTTACTGAATTTATTTGAAAACTTAATGTCCTCATAAGTACCTGCATGTGAATATTTACAGCAGCTTTATTCATCAAAAACTGATTGCAAACAAGATATCCTTCTCTAAGTGAATGGATAAACAAACAGTTGTTCATCCATACAATGAAATGTTGCTTAATGACAAAAAAAAGGAACTACCAAGCCATTAAACAGATGAATCTTAAATGCATATTAAGTAAAAGAAACCAGCCAGAAAACTCTAAAAACGGAGTGATTTTGATTATATGACATTCTGAAAAAAGCAAAACTATAGAGGCAGTAAGAAGATCAGTGTTTGCGAGTGGTTTGATTGAGGCCTGGTAGGAAGCTTGAAGAAATGAGGTAGAGGAAAATTTAAATCTGGTGAAACTATTCTTTATGATACTATAACAGTAAATATGACACATTAAGCACTTATTGAAACTCAAAGAACTTTAGAGTACAAAGAATAAATCTTCATGAATGTGAACTGGAAAAAATCACTCAGGAATTTGAGGGATCCCAAAATATAATGCTGGAGAAGGCAATGGCACCCCACTCCAGTGCTCTTGCCTGGAAAATCCCATGGATGGAGGAGCCTGGTGGGCTGCTGTCTCTGGGGTTACACAGAATCAGACACAACTGAAGTGACTTAGCAGCAAAATAGAATGCAACAGGAAACATTAAAAGTACATGTAAGTAACTCATTGTGTGGGGTTGGAAGGATATGGCACTAACGCAAGTAACTTTGAAAATAAGTGGAGTCTAAAGCTGAAAACAAGAAGAGCTGTATATAAGCACTGTATTCCAGTTCATAAAATCATTTCCTCCTTGGGTACGAATTAATGATTCTGAAAGTAAATTCTATATATGTATTGTGGGCTTGAACAATTAATAAATGGATGACAGATGGTGGAAGCTAGTTTTCTCTCTATGGAGTGGGAGGTTATAGACAGACAGGGAAGTAAGCCAGACTGATACATAAGTTAATGGATTAGAACTGGATACATCAGTGTGAACGTGTTTAGCTTAACACAGATACAGCTGGTTATGTATAGAAATATTTATCGATATTTATGTGCATATCTTTTAGTGTCTAGAAACAATGGCACCCAGCAGCACCGCACACTTAGTGTCCAAACTTTGGTTTCTAATACCATTGTCTAATAAAACGAACCAGAATTCCTTGGAAAAATGGAAGAGTCTAAGAATGGGGCAAAAAAATATACATGATGAGCCTCCAACAGCTTTTATTGTTGGAAAATAAGAAAGTACTAAAATAAACAAACAAAATGAAAAACCAGCCAATCAGCCAAAAAAGCAAACAAATGACAAAAACACAGTGATAAGGATATAGTAAAGGAATCTGTCTCTTATACACATCTTAAAAAAAGCACTTTCTTGAGTGCCTAATGAAGCCGTATGTGTAAAATATGCATAAGGAGGACAAGAAAAGAGATTTAAGGTCAGAGCTCAAAATAAAATGTTGTTTGTTTAATAGCTTTTCTCTTATAGTAAGCAGAATCAAACATAAGTTCCTCCCTCCTATCTNAAAGTAAATAAATTAGAATTGGATTGTAACCTAGTGAAACAAATAAGTCCATATTGACATAAATAAATGATTACATAAATAATTAGACAAGAACCGCAAACCTCTTATACAGAGATTCTCAAATAGTTTATGTAAATATCCACTCATAAGGAGCTGGAGCTTAAATCCTGACTCCTAAGTGTGGCCGTTCTTCCAAAGAGTATAGTAAGGAGAGGGGGAAAGAAAGGGTCATCTACAGTGTCTACCTATAGAAAGAAATATTGCCTCAAGAAAGCTGATCAAGGTTAACAGCAATTGAATGTCATGTTAATAGACCATACCCTTGATATGAGATGAGAATAGAGTTACCTCTGCGATCTTTCTCTCCCAAATATAGTATGCCAGTCTAGTCATTAGAAAACGTTAAATTCCAATTAAATGACACTCTATAAATTACTTGACCAATATTTCTGTAAATTGTCAAGATCATAAAAAATTCTGAGAAACTGTTACAACCAAGATGAGCTTAAGGAGACATGACTCTTGAATGTAATATGGGGTCCTGGGTGGGACTCTGGAACAGAGAAAGGATATAGAGAAAAACTGAAAAAAAAAAAAGAATAAAGTATCAACCATAGTTCATAATAATCTATCAACATTGGTTTTCAAACTACGACAAATATATCATAATAACATAAGATGTTAAGAACGGATGACAGGAACTCTACTATCTTACATTTTTAGGTAAATCTAACTAAAAATATCTGTTAAAAATTCTACTATAATGCTCACAATAAATAACAGTAATTTTATTTCTTCACTTATAATTTTTATTCTTTTTATTCACTTACTATCAAGGACCTCCAGGACAATTTTAAATGAAGCAGGACTTTCCAGTCCCACTGGGAATGTTTTCAACATTTCATTTAAATATTACTATATTTAAGGTACATTGTGATTTGTTCAAATTTTCTGTTAAGTGAGAGTTGAAGAAGTTTTGGTGGTAGGGAACGATAATCAAAGTTACCATCTTTGACTCAATATTGGGTAAGGACACCATACCAGACCCTTTACCTAGGTCTTTCTGAATCCACACAATCACAAGGCAAGTAATTTTACAAATGTTTAACCAGGAAAGTAGGTCTCAGAGAGGCGAAGCAATTTGCTTCGTGTCACAAAACTTGTCTAGCAGAGATAAATTCCATCCAAAAGAGCCCATACTTGTAACGAGGGATTGAAAGGAAGTAGATGTGTATAAGAGACAGCTCCTTCTCAGGTCCTTCTTCTTCTTCTTCATTTTNCGTGTCACAAAACTTGTCTAGCAGAGATAAATTCCATCCAAAAGAGCCCATACTTGTAACGAGGGATTGAAAGGAAGTTAAAAAGTCTAGAGGCACTTACTTGTCAAAGAAGGCAGTTTAAGAGTTTGAAAATAAAGGCACGGAAGGAAATTGAGACTGAGTCTGGAATCTGAAGAGGACCTGAGAAGGAGTCCACAGGGAGGGAACTGGTGACTCAAAAGAGCTTTTTTAGGAACAGTTTGTGGATGTAACGTAGCACAGATCAGAAATAAGAGCTAGAGGGCAGAAAACGAAATGATGAAACTACCAGAATCAGAATTGGAAAACAGCACGTGGGCTTCAGGTGTGGCCCACCCGCCCTGACCCTCAGACACGCAGGCCTTGCGGCCGCAGATACAGTCACGAAGAAAATAACCACACAGTCATGCAGTTTCCGAATATGGCCCCAGCACCGAAAGTTATGTGGTTATGCGAACAATTTACTCTCTCTGAGTCTCAGTTACTTGACTTGCATAAGGGAGAAAAACCATTATGGGAAACTCCCAGTGTTACTGAGAGGGTTAAATAAGGTCCTGTGCGTGCGCTGTACTTGGCAACGGCAGTCTTCTATAAAGACTGCCCAGAGGAGTGAGTAATGGAAGAGATTCAAGAATTTTGATGGAGAGAGGTCTTCTGATGAAGGGGAACTGGCATGTGTATGGAGCAATCTTTTTCAGTATTGGCCGCATATTGGAACCACAAGGGGGGCTTTAGAGAAAAAGCTGATGCCTAGCTCCAACACTCAGGGGTTGTTTTGATGTGATTGGATTGAAGAGCAGGCTGGCTACAGAGAAACACTTCATTCGCATTTCAGCCTCTTCTGCTGCTTCTATTCCACCTCCTCATAAAGTCAGCTCCAATTCGTGCTTGTGGCTCTCTCCTCCTCATTCCTACTCAGCCAGGTGATGCCAGGTAACTTAGATATGGCCAATCAGAATCTCGTCTTCCTGTCACGGGTAGATATTCAACCTTGTTGGGCGAATGAGACATTATGAGACTCACTGAAGCCATTGAAAGACAGATACTCTAACTCAGGGATCCCCAGCCTCCAGGATCTAGTGCCTGATGATCTGAGGTGGAGCTGATGTAATAACAATAGAAATAAAGAGCACAGTGAAGGCAAGATGCTTGAGTCATCCTGAATCCATCCTCCGCTCCCTGGTCCACGGAAAAACTGTCCCTGGTGTCGAAAAGGTTGGAGACACCTTGCTGGATTTGCAGCTGAGAGCTGTCAAGTTTTGTAGGTACAGCGAGTGCCCCTCCACCCTGAGAAGCTAAGAGGTGAAGAGAAACCTAGCTCAGAACTGCCAGGTCTGCAGCGACTCTAAATCCTGTGTGTGTGTGAGTCGCTCAGTTATGTCTGGCTCTTTGTGACTCCGTGGGCTGTAGCCCACCAGGCTCCTCTGTCCTTGGAATTATCCAGCTAAGAATACTGGAGTGGGTTGTCATTACCTTCTCCAACTCTAACTCCTACACTGTAATAATAATAATAATAAAAATTGGAGTAAAATTGCTTTACAATTTTGTTGGTTTCTGCTGTAAAATGAAATGACTCAACTGTGTGTATGCATATACCCCTCCCTCTTGGACTTATTCCCACCCTCCACCATCCCACCTCTCTAGGTCATCAGAGAGCACTGAGCTCCCTGTATTATATGGAAGATTCCCGTTAGCTGTCTATTTTACACATGGCAGTATATATATGTCAATCCCAATCTCCCAATTCAGAATTGCGTTAGTATTTTTCCTTCTTTGCTTCAGGAAGTTTGAATCAATGATTTTTTTTTTTTTTTTTTTTTTT
>SJYW01051199.1:106444-117899 GCA_006410735.1 Raphicerus campestris | reverse complement strand
CCTTCTATTTCTCTTTCTCTCCTTCTTCTTCTTTTTCTTCTTCTTCTTCTCACCTTCTTCTTCTTTTCACCTTCTTCTTCTTCTTTTCTCTTTCTTCTTCATCTTCTTATCACCTTCTTCTTCTCATCTTCTTCTTCTTCTTTTGTCCTTCCTCTTCTTCTTCTTCTTCTTCTTCTTCTTCTACTTCTTCTTGTTCCCATCTTCTTCTTCTTCCTCTCCTCCTTCTTCTTCTTCTCACCGTCTTCTTCTTCTTCTTTTTCTTCTTACCTTCTTCTTCTTCTTCTCACCTTCTTCTTCTTCTTCATCTTCTTCTTCATCTTCTTCTCACCTTCTTCTTCATCATCTTATTCTCACCTTCTTCTTCATCTTCCTCTTCTCACCTTCTTCTTCTTCTCTACTTATTCTTCTTTTCACCTTCTTCTTCTTCTTCTTCTTTTTCTTCTCGCCTTCTTCTTCCTCTTCTTCTCACCTTCTTCTTCTTCTTCTCACCTTCTTCTTTTACTTTTTCTTCTTCTTCTCAACTTCTTCTTCTTCACCTCCTTCTTCTTCTTCTTTTTCTTCTCACCTCCTGCTTCTACTTCTCACCTTCTTCTTCTTCTTTTCACCTTCTTCTTCCTCTTCTTCTTCTTCTCACCTTCTTCTTATTCTTCTTCTCACCTTCTCCTTCTTCTTCTTCTCATCATCTTCTTCTTCTTCTNTTTACTCACAATTCAATCATAGGAAATGTCCACAGTATTTATGGGATATGAACATATCAAAAGCCACTGTTGGCAAAATTTAGAATAGTTAGATTTTTCTTTTAGAGTTCTTTCCCTTCCCCAATACAATTTCCTATTTCTAATCAGTTTTACTGACACTCTCTACCTTTAGGCATCCATTAGTCTCATACTGCTTCTCTATTAAAATCCCCTTTTGAGAATAGAGCTGAGTTCTCATGAAAAGCAAAAGTGACAGAAAACCATTTAAAATATGACCTCCACCTCGGGAATTTGCAATTTAAACAAGCATGAAGGTCCTCCGGTAGAAGTAGACAAATGATCCTAAAGTGTTTCTTAGCGACAAGGAAATTTCTTTACCCATACCAAATATGACTGGCTCTGCCCACTACATATCCAAGGCCAATTGGGAATCCTGGGAAGAAAGGGATGAGTGAGGAATCATGAAGAGGAAATCAGATTAAGAAAAGGGCTGGAGTGAGAGCGTCTCAAGCGATTCTTTTCATCGTCCATGTATTCTTGTCACCTCTATCATGTATGTATTATTTTTCTTTTTTCTTTTTTTTTAGCAAGAAAGCAAAAACTCTACTAATAGAAAAAAAAAGTGTTTCATTTATCAAATATTTTTGGATGCACACCAAATCAGTCCAAGACTTTATATTTAAGACAACAAATGTTTATATTCTTTTCATGGTTTTGTGGATCAACCATGTGCCTTCCGGTCTGGGTCACATTACTTGGGAGGATTTTGGATCTCTTCATCAACATATCTGGTGGCTGGCAGTGGTTAGTCGAGGGGAACTGTACTTACCTGTCTGATAGCCGGCTTAAATTACAAGGAACAAGTCCACATTGATCTCATCATTATTCAGCAGGCTAGCCCCAATTCACTTTTAGAGAGGTGGAAAGCCCCCCAGTGACAAGAACAGCTAAGCCGCCAATGCACATGACTTTGCCTACATCACCTTTGCGTATACCCCACTGCACCAAGTAAGACAATGGCTAGGTCTTGGACAAAGGGGTTGAGAAATTGACTACTTTTCGATGAGAGGAGTCTCAAAGAATTTGTGGCCAGTTTTTTGTTTTTCTTCAATCTGCACAGATTGTAAGCTCTATCCATATATCCCAAGCCATTCCTTTCTTATTGGTCCACTCAACATTGAATGTATATTTCTTTACTGTTTCCCAGTGAGTAGCCAGTACCAAATATTGAAGGCAAAAGGAGAAGGGGGCCATAGAGAAAAGCATCACTGACTCAGTGGACATGAATTCGAGCAAACTCGAGGAGACAGTGGAGGACCGAGGAACCTGGCTACTGTCCATGGGTTCACAGAGCTGGACACAGCACAGTGACTGAGCAGTGATAACCTGGTACCAAAGTGCTCCCTTTTGGTCCTCTCAAATAAAACTATTTTCTTGAAAAGGGTATAAAAGTTTTGGTTACACTGAGGTGAGTCATTGTCTTTCCTTAGTGGTTTAACAACTTCCTAAGTTTTTCACATGAAAATGTGTATTGAACGTAATGTCATCACTATATGAATAGAATCATAGATTTCTACAGACTGATCTGGAGAGAGAGATGTGAGTGCAAACCTAGGATTTCCTTTGGATTCTGAAATACTATCATATATGTTCAAAGTGGTAACAAGCAGGGTTTTGAAAGTTACTGCTTATCTTGAGAAGCCAGACTCATGCTTATTTTTTGAAAGTAGTCCTGGCAAAGAAAGACACCATCTACTGGAAATCAACTCCTGTAATATCAATTTGTAATTTTCCCATGTCTTTTTGGCTTATCTGTTTATGTTCTTCCTGATGCGTAGCTACATATCTTCAGTCTCAAATGTGTCCAACCGTCACTACAGTCATCGATCCGTGTGTGTGTTTGTGGCTCAGTCATGTCCAGCTCTTTGAAACCCCATGGACTGTGGCTCACCAGGGCCCTCTGTCTATGTGATTCTCCAGGCAAGAATACTGGACTGGGTTGCCATTTCCTTCTGGGGATCTTCCTGACCCAGGAATTGAACCCAGGTCTCCTGCGCTACAAGCAGATGCTTTACCATCTGAGCTACTAGGGAAGCCCTATCCAACAATATTTATGTAGTGTATACCACGTGGCCATTACTGTTCAAGTGTTTGGATATATTGGGGAAGACTATAGACAATATCACTGCCATCATGGAGCTCACCGTCTAATTGGTGAAGCTTTTTCCTTTTGCTCTTCCAGATTAACTCCCTATCTTTTCTCACCCTTCTCTGTACTCCAGATTCCATCAATATGATCTGTTAACCTTTGGCTTTCAGAGAAGTTTGAACCATGAGAGGCATTAGCGGGAAATCAACAGGCATCATTCCTGGGACTCGATTTTTGCTAGAGTGCCACAGGTTGGCGTCACCTTTCCACCAAAGGTTCAGAGGCAACATTTATCATTAAAGAGAAAGGTGGGCACAATTATCATGATAAGCCACTGAGCAAAGTGAAAATCAGAGATTTTGGACCCAGCAGAGTCTGTTGTGACAGCTAACTGATCGTAGAGTCTTGAAGAATCAGATAGATGGGTAGCCTCCTGAGATACTGCTTGACATGTATGTAAACAAACATTACCCAAGTCTGATAGAAAGAACCCAATTTGAGCCACTTTCATAGAGATAATTAGAAATTAGCTGCTCAGTTGTCTCTGACTCTTTGCCACTCCATGGACTGTAGCCCACCAGGCTCCCCAGTCCACTGAATTCTCCAGGCAAGAATACTGGAGGGGGTAGCCATTCCCTTCTCCAGGGATCTTCCCAACCCAGGGATCAAACCCAATTCTCCTGCATACTGGCAGATACTTTACCATCTGAGCCACCAGGGCAGCCCTCACAGAGATCATGGTCCTTCCTAAAAGACATAAACCAGTTAATAGCCCTAGATTGCTCAATGTAAAACTCTGATCCCTTTGAGGAAGACCCTGTACGTGGTCACAGACATACACTATGCATCTTCCCCTAAGACTTTCCCAAAGTAGCCCGTGGCCATTTCCAGAGTGACAGTGACCTTAGAAAGGTAAATTCTTGGTCTTTTTCAATGTTGTTGTTGATATTACATAGTGGCTTTGAACTTAAAAGCATCAGACCTGAAACACCTCTCTGGCCCACTGGCTTAGTGGTTTATGAAGATTCTGTGGTAACTGGAGTCTTGTAAATCTCATAATCTCTCCAGTGCCACTGAGGGTCCATTCATTGTTTCCTTATGTTTTTCAGATTCAGACTACATGGTAAAAATAAATACACTAAGTACATACTTAAAGTAATCTCCTCAATTATTCTCTAGACTGTGTTCTTTTATAGTAGGAAAGCTTGTGGAAATCCCTAAGACGTTCCCCTCACAAGACAGTGATCCAAAAGCTATATAGGATTTTCAGAAGAAGAGCAAATTAGTACTTTTATGAAAGTCTTGATAGATGTAAAAGTCTTGATTACCATCTCATCATTATTTAGCATGCACATTTTGGTCAGTAAAGAAGCTGGACTGTTCGTGAAAAATGAGTTAGATTATTATGGACATAATGAGGTCATGCTATAATTCACAGTTATAAATCCAAATGTGGTGCTTTTACTGAAGCAAATAAACAGAAACTTTAGAACCTGGTACATGCAATTATTGGCCTAGAAAATTTTTTTCTCTCATCTCTAGTATCAAAGATAATCAGAAATAATCTTCAACAGGCAAGGACTCTAATATACCCCTACTCTCTTGCCTACGGGTTATGACAACACTCTTATTATCTCATTTTACAATCTGGAAGGAATTTGGTAAATTTTTCCCCCTCAGATTTTGTGAGGTATAACTGATAAATAAAAATTGTATATATTTATAGTGTACTATCTGATGTTTCGATGTATGTATACATTGGGAAATGATTACCATAATCAAGATAATCAAGATGTTTATCACTTTTTATTTACCATTTATTTGTATGTGTGGTGAGAATGCTTAAAATATACTCTGTTAACAAATAAATAATATATTATTACTAACAATGGTCACAATGCTATATATTAGGTCTCCAGAAAATATTCATCTTCTAACTGGAAGATTGCACCCTTTAACCAATAACATCTCCCCATTTCTCCTACCTTGTATGTCCTTGTAACCACTATTATAAACTGTTTCTATGAATTAACATTCAACTCTTTTCGATTCCACATATAAATGAAATCATGCAATAAGTCTTTCTGAGTCTGGCTTATTTTACTTCATATAATGTCCTCCAGGTTAATCCCTGCTGTCACAAATGACAAGATGTCTTCCTTTAAAAAGCCTGGATAACACTCCATTGCATATATACCCTGCATTTTCCATAAATCCACTGACAGTTTGTTTCTGTGCCTTGCAAGGAGCATGGGAGTGCAGACATCTCTGTAACACAGTGATTTTATTTTCTTTAAGTCTTCCATGGTGGCTTAGTGGTAAAGAACCTGCTTGCCAATGCAGGAAACTTAAGAGATGAGGGCTCAATGCCTGGGTAACTGAGAATCCACTCATCATGAAATACAGTTGCTTCTTTTTCACAAATATCAGCCTGATAGTCTCTGCCTTTAGTGAAGGTCTGTTCCATTTATATTTAACATAATTTTTACATAGTTTTACTTATGGCTACCATTTCAATTTTTTCTTTTTTTTCTGCATTTTTTTATTAATCAAGCATATTTAGGATTCCAATTCTCTTTTAGTAACTAGCAGTTGATCGAGAAATTATATGCTATTTCAAATCATTACATTTACTTAGTGGCAATAGTGATCTTACAGCGTTCATAAGCTCAACAAATCAGGGTTACAAGTGTTGCTTCATACAGCCATGTTCTATTTAACTGAGATAAAAAGAAAAAATATGTATATACACAAATGTATATTCTTATGTAGCCTTTTATACACCAATTTACTCTTCATTGTTTCCTGGAGCTTTGAATTGTCCTAAGCTCACTTGAGTCTGAAAAACTCCATCATTCCTGGCTTGCTGGAAATGCTGTTATTCTGCCTTCATCTCTAGTGGATCGTTTTATTTGATAGAATTTTGGGGTGAGGTCTTTCTTCTTCTCCCATCACTTTGTAAATGTTGATCCAGTTTCTTCCGGTCTTCTTGGTTTCTGATGATAAATCAGTCATTTACTATAGTTATTGTTCCTTTATATAAAAATCATGTTTGGCTACTTTGGGGATTGTCATTTTATTTTTGACTTTCAGCAGTCTGAATATGTTGTGCTTAGAACTGGTATTTATCTTGCTTGGAGTTTTCTGCTACCCTTGGGTGTGGAAGTATTCACTTAGTTTTCCACAAATTTGACAGTTTTGTTCATTATGTCTTTTTCTTGCCCTTTTCAATCATCTCCTTTTGGAACTCAGATTATATGTTTAATTAATCCTTTTGATAATGTCCACAGTTGGATTGCAAGGCTTCAAGTCTCTGAGTCTCCTTGTTCATCTTTACTTTTACTTTTACCGATTTTTCCCTTTTCTTTGAATTGGTACTTTCTATTCATGTCTCAAGTTTTCTGGGATTATTTTTCCTGCTATCTCCAATTTCTTATTGAGATCATCTAGTGAACTTCTGGGGGGCTCAGGTGACTCAGTGGTAAAGAGTTCTCTAGCCAGTGCAGGAGACATGGGTTTGATCCCTGGGTGGGGAAGATCCCCTGGAGGAGGAAATGGCAACCCACTCCAGTGTTCTTCCCTGAACAATTCTGTGGATAGATGAGTTTGGTGGACAATAGTCCGTGGGACTGCAAAGAGTCAGACACGACTGAGCATGCAGGGACAGGGAACTCTTATTGTCAGTTATTTTACTTTTTAGCAAGCTAATTTCCACTTTTGATATTTTACATTTCCCTGTTGAGATTTCCTATTTGTTAATACTTTGATATCACATTTTCCTTTAACTGTTTCATCATATCTAAAATAACTGCTATGAAGTTGTTGCCTGTTAAAGTTCACATCTAGTTTTCTTCCTTAATAATAGAATTATTTTCTGAGCTTCTTTTTCCCAATATCTAGCTTTCATTTGAAAGGTGGATATTGTCAATAATATATTGTAACATCACTGAATTTTGTTGTATTCTGAGAATTACTGTTTTTTTTTGTACTACAAAGCAGTTAATTTGCTTGAATTGATGCTAAGAACATAGTCTCTTTCACAGTGTAGAGCAGCTCATATTTCTGTTGTGTTTTTGTCTTCCAGTTCCTACTTTCTATCCTGTCTTGTCTATATTTTCAATTTGATGGTCAACCAAAATTTTGGGCAGAGATTATTCTCAGACGTAAGGATTTAATGCCTGTGGTTTTCTGCTTCCAGGAATTCTCCTCTCATTTCCAGATTCTCTGTCAGCCCTGGGCTCTATTCTCTAATGCCTCAGGCTAGTAAGCTCAAACTTAATCCTAATTATGCTGCGGACAACTACAAATTCTATCAGTTAAAAAGACACAAATTTGCAGAATTTGCCTAAGTGTTTCTTAAGCTATTGGGAGCAAATTAATCTTTCATCACTGTCTTCATCCACAACCCTGGGACCTTTGTGCATAACCCTGGGACCTTTGTGCATGGGTATTTTCCTCATCAGTTATTGATCTGAGCAGAGTATTCTTGGCTTCATGATTGCTATCTGTGGGGGGTTTGCATGCCCATATCATGCTACCGCTTTCATCCAGGGTTTTTCTTTCCTTTGTGAATTTGCTTCAACTTCCCCAAGATCCTCCTACTGAAGATGTAGGGTTAAGCCTGGTAGAAGTTTCCAGGGTGCTGTTATAGCACTATGGTGTTTATTTTAATTGCCCATTCCTCTGTCATACCAATCGCTAAATCTTAACGTCATTCTTGGTCATACAAATGCCAAGAAATCCTGCGCCCCCCAAATAGGAAGAGCTAGAAAAAATAAATGTCACTCTGATAATTGTAAAAAAAAATTATTGTTAAAGTGAATATTTTAAAATACACCTTGTCAAATTACCTTGCTACATGATATTTATCTATAGCTTTCTAGTTTGCATAAGGTAAAGTCTGTATCATATAAGACTTAGAAGCTCTCTATCATATAATGTAAAGTACACATTGTATTGATGCATACTCGATGTTTACGATGATGGACTAGGTTCAGTGCTCGGTGTTCGACATGGCAGAGCCTCAGGAGATCCCTGCCCAGAGTTGTGCACAGAATTTGGATGGTGCTACTCACTTCCTAGCAAGAAGAAGAAATGCAAAATGGCAAAATGGTTGTCTGAGGAGTCCTTGCAAATGAGAAGTGAAAGGCAAAGGAGAAAAGGAAGGATACATCCTTCAGAATGTAGACTTCCAAAGAATAGTGAGGAGAGATAAGAAAACCTTCCAGAGTGATCAATACAGAGAAATAGAGGAAAACAATACAATGGAAAGACTAAAGACCTCTTCAAGAAAATTAAAGATACCAAGGGAACAACATTTTGTGCAAAAATGGGGACAATAAAGGACAGGAATGGTAGGGACCTAACAGAAGCAGAATATATTAAGAAGTGGCAAAAATATGGAGAACAATACAAAAAATATCTTAATGACTCAGAAAACCACAATGATGTGATCACATACCTACAGTCAGACATTCTGAAGTGTGAAGTCAAATGGGCCTTAGGAAGCATCACTGCGGACAAAGGTCGTAGAGGTGATGGAATTCCAGTTGAGCTATTTCAGGTCCTAAAAGATGATGATGTGAAAGTGATTTGCTGCACTCAATATGCCAGCAAATTTGGAAAACCCAGCAGTGGCCACAGGGTTGGAAAAAATCAGTTTTCATTCTGATCCCAAAGAAAGGCAATGCCAAAGAATGCTCAAACTACCACAAAATTCGACTCGTCTCCCACAGTAGCAAAGTAATGCTCAAAATTCTCCAAGCTAAATTTCAACAGTACATGAATCAAGAACTTCCAGATGTTCAAGCTGGATTTAGGAAAATCAGAGGAACCAGAGATCAAATTGCCAACATCCATTGGATCATTGAAAAAGCAAGAGAGTTCCAGAGAAACATCTACTTCTGCTTTATTGATTACACTAAAGCCTTTACTGTGTTGATCACAACAAACTGTGGAAAGTTCTTAAAGAGATGGGAATACCAGACCACTTTACCTGCCTCCTGAGAAATCTGTATGAAGTTTAGGAAGCAACAGTTAAAACCAGACATGGACCAATGGACTGGTTCCAAATTGGAAAAGGAATATGTCAAGGCTATATATTGTCACCTTGCTTACTTAACGTATTTGCAGAGTACATCATGTGAAATTACAGGCTCGGTGAAGGATCAGCTGGAATTAAGATTTCAGGGAAAAGTATCAATAACCTCAGATATGTAGATGATGCTATTCTTGTCAGAAAGTGAAGAGAAACTAAAGAGCCTCTTGATGAAAATGAAAGAGGAGTGTGAAAAAGCTGGCTTAAAACTCAGCATTCAGAAAACAAAGATCATGGCATCTGGTCCCACTACTTCATGGCAAATAGANTCATAGTTGCACTGAGTTAGACAAGGCTGTGGGCCACGTGATCAGAATGGGTAGTTTTCTGTGCTTGTTGTTTTCAGCCTGTCTGCCCTCTGATGGTGAAGGATAAGAGGCTTATGGAAGCTTCCTGATGGGAGAGACTGAGGAAGGAACTAGGTCTTATTGTGATAGGCAAGGCCATGATCAGTAAATCTTTAATCCAAATTTCTGTTGATGGGCATGACTGTGTTCCCTCCCTGTTATTTGACCTGAAGCCAAGCTACGATGGAAATAATGAAGATAATGGCAACCTTCTTCAAATGATCCCATGGAGCTGCTACACTCGGTGCTCCCAACCCTGCAGCAGGCCACGGCTGGCCCACACCTCCACTGGAGACTCCTGGAGACTCCTTGGCAAATCTGGGTCATTCTCTTAGGGGGGTCACTGCTGCTTCATCGTGGGTCCTGGTGCACACAAGGTTCTGTTTGTTCCCTCCAAGAGTCTGTTTCCCAGTCCTGTGTAGGTTCTGGTGGCTCTATTGTGGGTTAATGGCAACCTCATCCAAGAGGGCTTATGCCATATGCAGGCCTGCTGCACTCAGAGCCCGTGCCCCTGCGGCAGGCCAATGCTGGCCTGTGCCTCCACAGGAGACGCCCACACACAGTTCTGTCTCCGCCTCTGTGGGGTCTCTGGGTCCTGGTGCTCACAAGGTCTCTTTGAGCCCTCTGAGCATCTCTGGCAGGTATGGCGTTTGATTCTAAACATGATTTCGCCCCTCCTACAGTCTTTCTGGGGCTTCTCCTTGCCCTTGGACCTGTGGTATCTCCCCAAAGTCACTCCAGCACCACACAGCCACCACTCCAGTGCCTATCGTCTTGCCAGGACTTCATTAAGGATAGATCAGTATAAAACTGAGACTTTAAGAATGAAGAGAAAGTTGTTTGTCAGGCAATAATGAGGAAAGACTCCAATAAACAGTTACATTAGGAGAATCAGATTGTTGAATAGGTCCAAAGGATTCAGTAACTTTAGGTTTAGACAGGAAAGGCAGGAGAAGTCATGTCATAAAAAGTCTTTTGTGTCCTACTAAGTCTGCAAGGGATAGGAAGGAACTGAAAAAAATATCTGAACAGAGATTTGTTTATCCAAAATACTGCCCAGACTGCTAGGCAGAGAGAGGATGGCTTGAAATGCATTAGACCTGAGAAGGGGAGTGAAATTAGATGATTGCTTCTGTGGTTCAAATGAGACTTAATTCAATAATGAACCATGGCGATGGCCTTGAACATGGAGAGGGGTGGCAGATTTGATGATGGAAAGAGGTAGTCGGTAAAAATAGCAGGTTTTTGTGACTGATTCATTACAGGAATGAGAGAGAAGAAGGATTGAAACCATTCTCTGGTTTTTGCTAAGGCAGCTAGAGAAGCTGGGCTTCTGTTCACCGAAACAGGTAATAGGAGAGACGAGGCTGTTAGAAGAGACAGGAGAGTGAGGTTGTTTTAGGACAAGTTGAGTCTGAGGTACATTAACTTTATGCTGTGTTGTCAAGGTTTCAAAATTGGAAGCAGTGTGGAAGAGCTCAGGAGAGAGATGAAGAGAGAACTCAGGGAGTTTGAAAATGCTGATCCAGGACTCGGAAACAAAACAGGTAATTAAAATAGTTGAATGGAATGGAGTGCCCAGGCTTAGATTATCAGGAGAATAGGATCAGAGAGCCCTGAAAACTCTTGAGGGAAAAGCTAAGAAGAAGGTCTCGGAGGAGTATGGTTTAGTGAGAGTTGAGAAAGGAGAAAGGATTCAATGGAATCACATGCTAGTGCACAAACAGTTAAATATTATCCTTTGGATTTGGGAATTAAGGATCCTTGATTACTTCATCAGGCCATTTTCAATGAGGGCAATTCCAATCTTTGATTACTTGAGAAATGAAGAAGCGGGAACATCATGCATTGCATACTGTTTGACAAGGTGAGAAATGAAGGACTGATATGTGATAGGACAGCAGTCAAAAAGGACCACAGTACTGTTGAATTTTTATCTTTGTATTTTTTAAAAGTTAGAGATCTCAAGTTTGTGTATATTCTTAGGAGAATGATTGAGTGGAAAGTAATTTTAAAAACCCACTTGAGTAAGAGGGTACTTGATAGAAGTTATTTTCTGTCGAGAAGACGTGTAAGTCTTAGAAAAGGTGCTAGGATAGTCTTTGAATGGTGTATGAATGAAGGCAAGATTTAAGTTGAGAAGTGAGACACAGATTTTTTTTTT
>SJYW01051199.1:92204-102586 GCA_006410735.1 Raphicerus campestris | reverse complement strand
GTATGGCGTTTGATTCTAAACATGATTTCGCCCCTCCTACAGTCTTTCTGGGGCTTCTCCTTGCCCTTGGACCTGTGGTATCTCCCCAAAGTCACTCCAGCACCACACAGCCACCACTCCAGTGCCTATCGTCTTGCCAGGACTTCATTAAGGATAGATCAGTATAAAACTGAGACTTTAAGAATGAAGAGAAAGTTGTTTGTCAGGCAATAATGAGGAAAGACTCCAATAAACAGTTACATTAGGAGAATCAGATTGTTGAATGGGTCCAAAGGATTCAGTAACTTTAGGTTTAGAGAGGAAAGGCAGGAGAAGTCATGTCATAAAAAGTCTTTTGTGTCCTACTAAGTCTGCAAGGGATAGGAAGGAACTGAAAAAAATATCTGAACAGAGATTTGTTTATCCAAAATACTGCCCAGACTGCTAGGCAGAGAGAGGATGGCTTGAAATGCATTAGACCTGAGAAGGGGAGTGAAATTAGATGATTGCTTCTGTGGTTCAAATGAGACTTAATTCAATAATGAACCATGGCGATGGCCTTGAACATGGAGAGGGGTGGCAGATTTGATGATGGAAAGAGGTAGTCGGTAAAAATAGCAGGTTTTTGTGACTGATTCATTACAGGAATGAGAGAGAAGAAGGATTGAAACCATTCTCTGGTTTTTGCTAAGGCAGCTAGAGAAGCTGGGCTTCTGTTCACCGAAACAGGTAATAGCAGAGACGAGGCTGTTAGAAGAGACAGGAGAGTGAGGTTGTTTTAGGACAAGTTGAGTCTGAGGTACATTAACTTTATGCTGTGTTGTCAAGGTTTCAAAATTGGAAGCAGCGTGGAAGAGCTCAGGAGAGAGATGAAGAGAGAACTCAGGGAGTTTGAAAATGCTGATCCAGGACTTGGAAACAAAACAGGTAATTAAAATAGTTGAATGGAATGGAGTGCCCAGGCTTAGATTATCTGGAGAATAGGATCAGAGAGCCCTGAAAACTCTTGAGGGAAAAGCTAAGAAGAAGGTCTCGGAGAAGTATGGTTTAGTGAGAGTTGAGAAAGGAGAAAGGATTCAATGGAATCACATGCTAGTGCACAAACAGTTAAATATTATCCTTTGGATTTGGGAATTAAGGATCCTTGATTACTTCATCAGGCCATTTTCAATGAGGGCAATTCCAATCTTTGATTACTTGAGAAATGAAGAAGCGGGAACATCATGCATTGCATACTGTTTGACAAGGTGAGAAATGAAGGACTGATATGTGATAGGACAGCAGTCAAAAAGGACCACAGTACTGTTGAATTTTTATCTTTGTATTTTTTAAAAGTTAGAGATCTCAAGTTTGTGTATATTCTTAGGAGAATGATTGAGTGGAAAGTAATTTTAAAAACCCACTTGAGTAAGAGGGTACTTGATAGAAGTTATTTTCTGTCGAGAAGACGTGTAAGTCTTAGAAAAGGTGCTAGGATAGTCTTTGAATGGTGTATGAATGAAGGCAAGATTTAAGTTGAGAAGTGAGACACAGATTTTTTTTTTAAATTGTGAATTAGGAAACTAGGTCATTTAGTAGGATATGGTGAGAGGAAATGAACTCTGAAGAAATGGATATATATTTGAAGTAACCGCTGTGTAGATTTGGAGGACTTGACCAGGCACACATTGCAGGATGTCTGAGCAATGTGAAGAATCCATTTGAAGTCAGATGCCATGAAGTATTGATGGTACCTTTATTAAGAGTTTCCCTTGTGGCTCAGCTGGTAAAGAATCCGCCTGCAATGTGGGAGACCTGGGTTCGATCCCTGGGTTGGGAAGATCCCCTGGAGAAGGAAAGGCTACCCATGCCAGTATTCTGGCCTGGAGAATGTCATGGACAGTCCATGGGGTCACAAAGAGTCGGACATGACTAAGCAACTTTCACTTTTCACTTTCAGTAAGAGTTGGATGATTTTTTCTTCCAGGTGCAGAAACAAAGAGTAGTTTGACACAGCTTGATCCCTGGGTTGGGAAGATTCCCTGGAGAAGGGAATGGCTACCCATTCCAGTATTCTTGCAAGCTACAGTCCATGGGCTTGCAAAGAGTGTGACATGACTGACTAAACAATTCTCACTAACTAAAATTGAAGTACAGGTCTGAGGGATGTTGATGTGATACTATGAAAGTCTGAAAGAATGATGAGGTCTTGAAGAGTAGATTGTGATGGCCTTAAAGTTGGTAGTAAGTTCAGGAAAAATGAGAATTTCCTTTTGGCTCTTTCTTTTTGGCACGGTAGAGAAGCAGAGACACTTTGTTCTCAAACGCAAGGGTATATAAGCATCACCAAGAGCATCATGTTTCAGCTACCTCCACAGGCTTTAGGGTGAGTATTTGGGACCCACATTTTAAAGCCATTCAGATGAAGATCCAGGAGGTCTTTAGCAACAACTTGAAAACAAACCAACCCTTGGGAAACAATGTCAGCTGAGAACAAAGTTTGAGTCTGAAAAGACAAATGGGGGTTGTGTTTAATGATCCTCGAACATTCTGTGCTGAGGAATGTAAAATTCTTCCTTCAGTTAATATATTATTCCAAGAAAAAATCCAAGAAATCATAAGTGAGTGCAGAAAGGTTGAAGGTAGAAGATCAACAAAGTCAGTCACATTTCTATATGTTGACAATGAAAACATAGAAAGTAAAATTTAAAAACCCAATATCATTTGAAATTACGCCAAAGAAATGACATATCTAAGTATAAACTTAACAAAATACATACAGGATATATATGTTCAAAATTACAAATTGCTGATGAAAGAAGACATAGATAGACAGAATGACACACTGCATTCATGGATTGAGAGAGTCAATATGGTAAAGATGTCAATTTTTCTCATATTGATTTGTAAATTTACAGTCCTTATCAAAATATTAGTGTTATTTTTGTAGACACAGCCAAGTGTACTCTAAAATGTATTTTGAAAGGTACAGATCTTAGAACAGCTAAAACCAGTTTTGAAAAAGGAGAATAAAGTTGAAGAATTGCTCTACCCACTATTAAGACCTTCTGTATAGCTCCAGTGATCAACGAGAATGTGTTCATGGTAGAGAAACAGACACTTAGGCCAGGAGAATCCAACAGAGAACTCAGAAATAGTCACATACACGAGTGACCAACAGATTTTTTTGCAAAGCTGCAAACCAGTTCAATGGAAGGAACTGTCAACACATGGCCAAAGAACTGGACATCCATAAGGAAAAAATGAAAAAGGAACCTTGGCTAAACCTCACACCTTACACTTGACTCCATCAGCCAGTGTGATTTGAATTACTTTCATGGTTCTCCTGGGAAAGTAGGTCTCAAAAGTGAAAATGACCTGTATCACCTGGAAGCTTTGTTTGGATACAGATTGCTGGGCCCCACCCTCAGAGTCTCAGATTATCTATAGGTCTATGGGAAGAGTCAACGATTTACCTTTCTGTCAATCCTAGGAAATATTGATGCTGCAGGTATGAAGATCATCCCTAGGACCACTGTTCTAGAGCAAAGGTGAAAATTACTATTCAGGTGATAAAGAACCAAGAGAAAATTTTAAGCAAGTGACCAATTTAATTAAAACAATAATAATTTAGTCTGTATTTCGAAGATAATTCTAAGTGAGAAGAGATTGGGAGACCAGTGGAAAAAAATGCTACAGTTGTCAAGAAAAGAGGAAGGCACGTATTTAAGAATCCAGATGTCTAACTGGAAATTACTGGTGACAGATTGGAAGTCAGCAAAAAGAAGGGTGTGGGTTTAGTAAGGTATTGGAGCATTTTTGCTTGAGAAAAGTTTCCTTTCTATGATGTAAGTGAGAAAATTTATCACCACCATTCAGCTATGCAAAAAGAAAATACAGCTATTTATTTTGTATACCTGATTTAACTTTTTCCTAAGCTCCTACTCTACTGANTTGTGACTGATTCATTACAGGAATGAGAGAGAAGAAGGATTGAAACCATTCTCTGGTTTTTGCTAAGGCAGCTAGAGAAGCTGGGCTTCTGTTCACCGAAACAGGTAATAGCAGAGACGAGGCTGTTAGAAGAGACAGGAGAGTGAGGTTGTTTTAGGACAAGTTGAGTCTGAGGTACATTAACTTTATGCTGTGTTGTCAAGGTTTCAAAATTGGAAGCAGCGTGGAAGAGCTCAGGAGAGAGATGAAGAGAGAACTCAGGGAGTTTGAAAATGCTGATCCAGGACTTGGAAACAAAACAGGTAATTAAAATAGTTGAATGGAATGGAGTGCCCAGGCTTAGATTATCTGGAGAATAGGATCAGAGAGCCCTGAAAACTCTTGAGGGAAAAGCTAAGAAGAAGGTCTCGGAGAAGTATGGTTTAGTGAGAGTTGAGAAAGGAGAAAGGATTCAATGGAATCACATGCTAGTGCACAAACAGTTAAATATTATCCTTTGGATTTGGGAATTAAGGATCCTTGATTACTTCATCAGGCCATTTTCAATGAGGGCAATTCCAATCTTTGATTACTTGAGAAATGAAGAAGCGGGAACATCATGCATTGCATACTGTTTGACAAGGTGAGAAATGAAGGACTGATATGTGATAGGACAGCAGTCAAAAAGGACCACAGTATTGTTGAATTTTTATCTTTGTATTTTTTAAAAGTTAGAGATCTCAAGTTTGTGTATATTCTTAGGAGAATGATTGAGTGGAAAGTAATTTTAAAAACCCACTTGAGTAAGAGGGTACTTGATAGAAGTTATTTTCTGTCGAGAAGACGTGTAAGTCTTAGAAAAGGTGCTAGGATAGTCTTTGAATGGTGTATGAAGGAAGGCAAGATTTAAGTTGAGAAGTGAGACACAGATTTTTTTTTTTTTAATTGTGAATTAGGAAACTAGGTCATTTAGTAGGATATGGTGAGAGGAAATGAACTCTGAAGAAATGGATATATATTTGAAGTAACCGCTGTGTAGATTTGGAGGACTTGACCAGGCACACATTGCAGGATGTCTGAGCAATGTGAAGAATCCATTTGAAGTCAGATGCCATGAAGTATTGATGGTACCTTTATTAAGAGTTTCCCTTGTGGCTCAGCTGGTAAAGAATCCGCCTGCAATGTGGGAGACCTGGGTTCGATCCCTGGGTTGGGAAGATACCCTGGAGAAGGAAAGGCTACCCATGCCAGTATTCTGGCCTGGAGAATGTCATGGACAGTCCATGGGGTCACAAAGAGTCGGACATGACTAAGCAACTTTCACTTTTCACTTTCAGTAAGAGTTGGATGATTTTTTCTTCCAGGTGCAGAAACAAAGAGTAGTTTGACACAGCTTGATCCCTGGGTTGGGAAGATTCCCTGGAGAAGGGAATGGCTACCCATTCCAGTATTCTGGCAAGCTACAGTCCATGGGCTTGCAAAAAGTGTGACATGACTGACTAAACAATTCTCACTAACTAAAATTGAAGTACAGGTCTGAGGGATGTTGATGTGATACTATGAAAGTCTGAAAGAATGATGAGGTCTTGAAGAGTAGATTGTGATGGCCTTAAAGTTGGTAGTAAGCTCAGGAAAAATGAGGATTTCCTTTTGGCTCTTTCTTTTCGGCACGGTAGAGAAGCAGAGACACTTTGTTCTCAAACGCAAGGGTATATAAGCATCACCAAGAGCATCATGCTGAAAGTGCAAATGTTTCAGCTACCTCCACAGGCTTTAGGGTGAGTATTTGGGACCCACATTTTAAAGCCATTCAGATGAAGATCCAGGAGGTCTTTAGCAACAACTTGAAAACAAACCAACCCTTGGGAAACAAGGTCAGCTGAGAACAAAGTTTGAGTCTGAAAAGACAAATGGGGGTTGTGTTTAATGATCCTCGAACATTTTGTGCTGAGGAATGTAAAATTCTTCCTTCAGTTAATATATTATCCCAAGAAAAAATCCAAGAAATCATAAGTGAGTGAAGAAAGGTTGAAGGTAGAAGATCAACAAAGTCAGTCACATTTCTATATGTTGACAATGAAAACATAGAAAGTAAAATTTAAAAACCCAATATCATTTGAAATTACTCCAAAGAAATGACATATCTAAGTATAAACTTAACAAAATACATACAGGATATATATGTTCAAAATTACAAATTGCTGATGAAAGAAGACATAGATAGACAGAATGACACACTGCATTCATGGATTGAGAGAGTCAATATGGTAAAGATGTCAATTTTTCTCATATTGATTTGTAAATTTACAGTCCTTATCAAAATATTAGTGTTATTTTTGTAGACACAGCCAAGTGTACTCTAAAATGTATTTTGAAAGGTACAGATCTTAGAACAGCTAAAACCAGTTTTGAAAAAGGAGAATAAAGTTGAAGAATTGCTCTACCCACTATTAAGACCTTCTGTATAGCTCCAGTGATCAACGAGAATGTGTTCATGGTAGAGAAACAGACACTTAGGCCAGTAGAATCCAACAGAGAACTCAGAAATAGTCACATACACGAATGACCAACAGATTTTTTTGCAAAGCTGCAAACCTGTTCAATGGAAGGAACTGTCAACACATGGCCAAAGAACTGGACATCCATAAGGAAAAAATGAAAAAGGAACCTTGGCTAAACCTCACACCTTACACTTGACTCCATCAGCCAGTGTGATTTGAATTACTTTCATGGTTCTCCTGGGAAAGTAGGTCTCAAAAGTGAAAATGACCTGTATCACCTGGAAGCTTTGTTTGGATACAGATTGCTGGGCCCCACCCTCAGAGTCTCAGATTATCTATAGGTCTATGGGAAGAGTCAACGATTTACCTTTCTGTCAATCCTAGGAAATATTGATGCTGCAGGTATGAAGATCATCCCTAGGACCACTGTTCTAGAGCAAAGGTGAAAATTACTATTCAGGTGATAAAGAACCAAGAGAAAATTTTAAGCAAGTGACCAATTTAATTAAAACAATAATAATTTAGTCTGTATTTCGAAGATAATTCTAAGTGAGAAGAGATTGGGAGACCAGTGGAAAAAAATGCTACAGTTGTCAAGAAAAGAGGAAGGCACGTATTTAAGAATCCAGATGTCTAACTGGAAATTACTGGTGACAGATTGGAAGTCAGCAAAAAGAAGGGTGTGGGTTTAGTAAGGTATTGGAGCATTTTTGCTTGAGAAAAGTTTCCTTTCTATGATGTAAGTGAGAAAATTTATCACCACCATTCAGCTATGCAAAAAGAAAATACAGCTATTTATTTTGTATACCTGATTTAACTTTTTCCTAAGCTCCTACTCTACTGAGTATCAAGGGATGGCCAGAACGTTAAACTGTCAATTAGTGGAAACGAGTTTTTAGAGCAGGGGAAAAAATCTATTTCAAGAAACTCCACGTTTTCAGGTAAATGCTCAGTATCTGGCACATTCTCTTTCTTTCTGTTCTTTTCAAAGCATGTCATTTTCCCATCCGGGGAGGAGTGAGGATGCTGTACTTAGAGTCCCTGAGTGTCAGTGGCATTGCCACTGTGTTCTCAGATGTCCTGTCCTCTGTGCTTGCTTTCTGCCGTCACCCGCGGTGACTGATGCTTATATCCATGATGGTCTCCTCTTTCTGAGGCAGGTTGTTTTTGGTCCAGCTGTCCTCTCAGCATCCCTTGGTCTTACTAGAGAGAGGCGGTAACTTCTGTCGTCCTGCACGTCATGGGTTGACCCTGCCCACTCAGCAGTGTAACTCCGCTCTCTCCTTGAGCATCTTCTCCCCAGTATGCAATTCAACTTCTCCCACACTGCGCTGGAGCTAGATTTCAGCCAAGTCACTTCCTCTGGGAGGTTAACAACGTACCCCAGGCTTTTTCCCTAGGAAATTTCAACTGATACATTCTCAGGGTCTTCGTATTTTATTCTTCATTTTTATAACTCTGCTGCTGCTGCTGCTGCTGCTGCTAAGTCGCTTCAGTCGAGTCTGACTCTGTGAGACCCCCATAGATGGCAGCTCCAGGTGTGAGGAAAACAGAGTTAATGGGCTCTTCTGTTAGCATTACTCTTTTTCTTCTCAAATGTCAAGGAAACAAGAGGGAGAGAGCTCTCCATTATCTATCAGTGTTGGAGAAGGAATTCCCTTGTATCACATCCGAGGTGGTGTTCATCCTGCCCCTTTTTCAGAAGCCAAAATCATAGAGGAATGCAGGTAAAAAAACAATTATAATAATATAAGATATAAGGCATGAAACATGCAAAATATCTCAGGTACAGGGAGATACAGAATATGAGAGGAGCAGCTTTGTTAGAAAACATGACTTTTCCAGTTTGAGATGCATTGGATTTGTCTTGCTACCAGTCACCCCAGTGGAGATAATCCAATAGAATTTGGAATCTTATGCCTGAAGTTCAGACATAAGATTGTATTGAAAATATAGATATAATAATTCTTCAAGTAATCCTTTGGCCATTTAATTAAAAGCAAAACAGTCAGTTAATTAAAAGTTAGTCAGTTAATATATTCCTGGGATGGAATATATTCATGCTAATTGAAGTGGTTTTACAGTCATGTTGTTTCATCAGAATGTCAGACTAGTTAACTATTTCAACTATAACCCTAGAACACACTCTGTTTAAGAGCTAATTGTGACATTTGGAGAATTAATTTCAAATTGCTAAGTGACAGATAGTGTCAGAATATTGTAGAAATGACTATTTACTACGAAGGTGATGTGGTTTCAACTTATTTCTGAATTGTACCTGAGAAGGTACACATTTATAATCAGTCCTTCTCATAGTTATATCTCAAACTTTCTATTTGATGGGGGACTTGAAGAAGCAGTCTGATTGCAGTGAAAGCCCCTCTGGACTCACCTGTGTCTGCTAAGCTTCCTTCTTTTCTCTGCTCTCTCTGCTCACTATCTCCTACTTCCAGCCCAAGTCAAGGATTTGCTCTGTAATCCTATTTTCCTTTTCAGAATTTACCCCCTAGTTTTCTCATATATTTCTATAGGCTTTGAATGTTGGAGTCTTCCAGAACTCCCAGCTGAGCCCACTTGCTTTTTTACTTTCTTATCCATAAAGATCTCATTCTGTAATCTAGATTAACTACTGTGTTAATCACCACAAATACCATCTTTCAACAGGTGACTTAAATTTTATATCTCCAGCTCTGACCTCTGTGAACCCCTGATATTTCAACACCTGCCATCTTGGCTCAGGATTATAAGTAATTTCAAATTTTAAATGTCCAAAACAAAATTCTTGTTACACTGCCTCTATTAGTCTACTTGGGTTGTAATAACAAAATACCATAGACATCATGCCTTAAGCAACAGAAATTTATTTTCTCTTAGTTGTAAAGACAGGAAGTCCAAGTTCAAGGTGCATCAGGCTGGTGTCTGGTGAGGTATCTTCCCTTGGGGGTGTAAAGTAGCTGCCTTCTTGCTTTGTTCTCACCTGGCTTTTCCTTGGTGCATTTGTGGAGAGGGAGAGAGAATGAGAGAGAGAGAGAGAGACAGAGAACTCTTCTTTTAAGGTCATCAATGCTATCATATTAGGATCCTATCCTCGTGACATCAGCTAACTATTCCTAAAAGCCATGTCTCCATACACAATCACTTTGAAGGTTAGACCTCCAATATGAAATTGATGGGAGATACAATTCAGTTCATAACTCCATTGCAGGATTCTGAAACATTTATTGAAGGGGAAGTTGAAAGCAGATGCTGCCACAAAGCTAATTCCATTCTCTGGTGTCTTCTTATAAGGACACTAATCCTATCAGACCAGAACCCCACCCTTATGACCTCTGTTTACCTTGACTTCTTCCTTTGAGACATTATCTACAAATGCAGCTACCCTGGGAGGTGGGGAGGCTTAGGGTTTCAACCTATACATTTTGGGGGACACAAATATTTGATCTATACCACCTCCCCACCTTGAATCTTCTTCTACAGTCTTGCATATCTTGGTAAACAAAGGCATCTTTATTAACTCAAATTCACCAGTCAGGTTATTAGCTATGTCCTCAAAACATGTGCTAAATAGGAACATATTTCACTTTTTCCACACTTGCCTCTGTATCTAGGCCTGATGCACCAGACTGCTCACAGGTCTACCTGCTTCCATGAGTGTTTGTCTACAGTCTCTTCTCCATGAACATAGACCATTTTGCTTCCCTGCTCAAAGCCTTTCTATACTTTTCCTGCTAGTTAGAATTAGATCTAATGTTTTGCTCCAAGCTATGATGTCTTACATGATGCATGAGGCTACCAATTGCACCTCTTCATACTCTTGTTTTTTGTGTGACTGTAACCCACTTACTCCTTGGAAGAAAAGTTATGGCCAACCTAGTTAGCATATTAAAAAACAAAGACATTACTTTGCCAACAAAGGTCTGTCTCATCAAGGCTATGGTTTTTCCAGTGGTCATGTATGGATGTGAGACTTGGACTATAAAAAAAGCTGAG
>SJYW01051199.1:59182-83753 GCA_006410735.1 Raphicerus campestris | reverse complement strand
TCTAGTCAAGGCTATGGTTTTTCCTGTGGTCATGTATGGATGTGAGAGTTGGACTGTGCAGAAAGCTGAGTGCCAAAGAATTGATGTTTTTGAACTGTGGTTTTCAGAAGACTCTTGAGAGTCCCCTGGACTGCAAGGAGATCCAACCAGTCCATTCTGAAGGAGATCAGCCCTGGAATTTCTTAGGAAGGAATGATGCTAAAGTTGAAACTCCAGTACTTTGGCCACCTCATGCGAAGAGTTGACTCATTGAAAAAGACTCTGATGCTGGGACAGATTGGGGGCAGGAGAAGAAGGGGACGACAGAGGATGAGATGGCTGGATGGCATTACTGACTCGATGGACGCGAATCTGGGTGAACTCCAGGAGTTGGTGATGGACAGGGAGGCCTGGTGTGCTGCAATTCATGGAGTTGCAAAGAGTCGGACACGACTGCGTGAGTGAACTGAACTGGACTGAAGTGAACTGATGTACATATTTGCTTTTGTATCCATAATGAAATCCTGGTTTCGGAATGCAAGATTCACACTCACAGAGGCACATGCACACTGATGCACGCACATATTTAGAAAAGAAGGATTTTGAATATCAAGCCCTGAAAATTGCATTTTTGTTGATTACAATAGACTAGGAGACTCAAGCTGAGAGGGAACTAAAACTTAGTGTCTTTGCATTGATGGAAACAGCAGTCTCAGATTCATCAAGTCCTTGGCAGGATATTTCATGCAGCCCACCTTTTGCAAATTGGCAACCCACTTCAGTATTCTTTCCTAGAGAATCCCAGGGATGGGGGAGCCTGGTGGGCTGCCGTCTATGTGGTTGCACAGAGTCGGACACGACTGCAGCAACTTAGTAGTATAGTGTTAGTAGTAGTATGCCCCCGTGAATAGCCTTTCCTCTAAAATAACTTTGAGAAGTTCTCTACCTCATCCTTTAATCTTTGTGTACCCCCACAAAGAATCCTTCTAAATGTGTGGCCTTTCAGTTGTATGAATTGTGCAAGAACTTCAAAGGAAAACTCATTTTTAAACAATCCAAATTTTGCTTCATCGTGTGGGATACCTGGGTTCCACCCCTGGGTTGGGAAGATCCTCTGGAGATGGAAATGGCAACCCACTCCAGTACTTTTGCCTGGAAAATTCCATGAGTGGAGGAGCCTGGTGGGCTACCATCCATGGGGTCGCAAAGAGTTGGACACGATTGAGCAACTTCACTGATCTGCGCGGAGGTGGCTGATGGTGGTCGTGAAAGCAGAAATCCCTGACTTGCTCAGATGTGGTAGGCAGTATTTTGAGATGACCTCCAAGATTCCTGCTCCTCCGGTGTGCATAATCTTGAATAATGCTTTCCCCTTGAGGATGGGAGAAACCTGGAATTTGTTCCTAACTAGTAGTATCCCATGGATGGAGAAGCCTGGTAGGCTGCAGTCCATGTGGTTGCTGAGAGTCGGACACGACTGAGCGACTTCACTTTGACTTTTCACTTTCATGCATTGGAGAAGGAAATAGCAACCCACTCCAGTGTTCTTGCCTAGAGAATCCCAGGGATGCGGGAGCCTGGTGGGCTGCCGTCTATGGGGTAGCACAGAGTTGGAGACGACTGAAGTGACTTAGCAGCAGCAGCAGTGGCAGCAGAATATGATAATAGTGAAAAGGTTTTTGTTTTTTTTTTGGATGTGATTACTGTCTCTAATCATTTGATTCTGAGTTAGTCAAAAGGGAGATTATCCTGGATGGCCCAGACCTAATCAGTCAAGTCTTCCTCTGAACTTAGACCCTCTCTCTCTTGCTGACATTGGAAAAACAAGACACCTTGAATTCTAAAGCAGAAAAAGAAATGAATTCTGCTAACAAACTGGGGGACCTGGGAAGCAGATCCTTTCCTTATCAAACCTCCATATAAGAACACAGCTCAGCTTCATCTTGGTTTAAGACCCTGAGCATGGCACCCATGTAAGATGCTATCTATAGATCCTGATTTACAGAAGCTGTGAAATAACAGACATGGACTTTTAAGCTGTTAACTTTGCAGTAATCTTTACACAGCACAGGAAACTGATACGCAAGGGTGCAGGCAGTTAAGAATGGTTCTTGGTCAGAAACAGGGGTTCTAGGCATTAACGTGCTGTGTGTGTGAGACTCTGCAGCCCCGTGGGATGTAGCCCACCAAACTCTTCTGTTCTTGGGACTTTTCAGGAAATAATACAGGAGAGGGTTGCCATTTTCTTTGCCACTCTTTGGTCTGTAGCCCACCAGGCTCTCCTGTCAATGGGATTTTTCAGGCAAGATACTGGGATGGGTGGCCATTTCCTGCCCCAGGAAATCCTCCTAACCCAGGAGTTGATCCTGCATCTCTTGCGTCTTCTGCATCGGCAGGTGGGATTTTTACCGCTGCACCACCTGGGAAGCCCGTTAGATCTGCTATCAGGGCCAAAGGGAATGAAGAATCCTGGTGAAATTCTAGATTTAGAATTTCTGATAATCTGAAACTCTAGATGGTGCTTTAAATGTGTCTACTCAATATATCATTTATATAACTCTCTCATCCTTATTCTCTAAACCTCTGTTATTTTCCTTTGTAAACTCACTAGACTGAGCAATTCCTTTGTTTGTCAAGTATAAAATGCACTACCATCTGGATAAGAACTAAAAAAAAAATGAATGATTTGGAGAATTCCAAATATACAGATGTTTACTGTTGAATGAACTAACAGTCTGGATGGTTGGCTGATTTGAATTTCCTTTCATTTGGATGTTTGGGGACCAGGTGGATACACCACCTATAGTTGTGGATAATGATAAAAAGCCAGATGTGTTTGTTAGTGATGACAATATATAATATGCTAACATGAATTAGAATCTTTCTAAGCCTTTGCCTGCGTGTGTTTGATAAAATGTTTCTATTTTTTCCATTGTACTAAAGTTTAATATATACTTGAAGTGAATTATAATAATACAACCATTCAGCTAATCAAATTTACATTTGTATTTCGCCTCCCATAAATAGAGCTTCTTATTTCTTTCTCTCTTGTTCATTGCGCCTCAGTTCCTTCTTAAGTGCCCAGTCTTGTTGGCAATGATTTATTGTAAAAGAAGAATATCACACATTAAAAAAGTGCGAGGGATTCATTTCGGTGGAATAGAGAAATTCTTGTTGGTTTAGCATAGAAGATGCTGACCCTGCAGGATAGATAGTAGTCTCTGATATTCAGAAATATAATTAAGTGTTTTCATATGTAACAGGATTTTTTGTTAATGCTCCATTATTGGTCACTGAGAATAATTCACAGAGAGTAACACAAAATTCACGCTCTCAAGTTTTTTTGAAAAAGTGGATGAGTCGATGCTAATTCAAAGGGCTGTAACAATAATCTTCGTTTTACATGTATAGGGACTGTGGTAATTCAGATAAAGAAAGATAGGAAAGAAGGGGTTCTGTTTGAGGGGATAGAGAACGTGTTATTGACCAATTTTAAATTTAATTTGTTATGAATATTTGATGTCAGGATTTCTCTGGCATATAGGAATTTTTTAAAACTGTATTGAGCACTGAAAGTTTTTTATAATTTTTGAAACTAAAGATCACGTCCATGTGTATGTGCTAAGTTGCTTCAGTCAAGTCCAACTCTTTGGAACCCTACAGACTAGCTCGCCAAGCTCCTCTGTCCATGGGATTCTCCAGAGAGGAATCTGGAAGTTGGTTGCCATGCCCTCTTCCAGGGGGTCTTCCTGACAGGGATCAAACCCACTTCTCTTACTTCTCCTGCACTGCAGCCAGGTTCTTTACCACTTGCACCACCTGGGACGTCCTAAAACTGAAGATTATTACTATTCAAATAAACTTTTAGTTCACATGTTTATACTTTTATCTGGTAGATGAATAAGTGATCAGGCCCCCTGCTGGTGAATTGCATCTTGGGAGACTGCCTTCTAGACAATCAGCCTAGTCATGTTCTGGGACTGTAGGACACTTGATTCTTAGAGTCTGTTGGTGGCAGGAGGCAAGGGGTGAGTAAGAGAATATTTCACTTTAAAAATGTCCTGGATTTATAGTAATCTCTAAATGTATGGCCCTTTCAGACATTTCTCACTGCAAATAAAAAGCGCTGTCTCACTGTCAAGCGTGGCACGTCTTAATACAAAGAATACTTGAATTGTAAAGGGCTTCCGTATATGTTATTTCAAGAAGACGTGGGGTACTTTAGGAGGAGAGGAATGTTTCTGTGTTGGTTTCTGGTGAAGGTCACCTTGGGCGAGTGAAAAGAAAAGCATTCCTATGCATCCAGACTCATTTATTGTTTGGCTTGGATTTTGTAGCAGAGGAAAAAAGCACGAGTTTCCCACTGTTTCCTGTTCTTAACAAGTCCAGCTGCCTGCGGGTGGTCTGTGCAGTGGTGGGAGCAAAAGCTTGTCACTTGGAGAAAGGAGTTACCCATGGTCTTTCAGCTTGTGATTTCTTAACTAGAATTTCTGAGATTTGGCACCAACTTTAGGGAGCTTAGTCTGGAAGACTCTTCCTTTTAATTAATGATTGTGTCTGTATCTTAATATAATTTTCCCTTATTTGAAGCTAACCTTACATTTTTGTGTTAATTTTATCATTGATTTTGTTGTGACATAACATGACATTTCTACAAAAAAATTGCATTTCCTAGTTTTTGTTCCAAGGCAGAGTACAATGACTTCTGTTTGAATTAATGAGTAGGTTGATACCTTATAGAAATGAAAGGGTAGTTATTGCAACTTAGTTTTTTTTTAATGGATAAATAATTTCTAATCAAATATATAACTTAGAAAATAAAAAGTTGAATTTATGTCAAATTATTATGAGAAGTGGAATTTTAATACTTTTCCATCTAGGCTACATATTTGAAGTATTAATACCAACTTTCAGGAAGTTTATTTCAATAATACCAAGTTTCAGGAAGTAAATTGACATAATCTAGTCTTTGAGCTTTTTTAAAATGAAACTTATATCTCCAATATTATTTTATTCAACACTTGCTTGAGATATTTTGTTTCATGGCCAAGGTGTCCACAGATAAATATGATATAGCTGATACAGACTAATTAGGGAAAGCAGTGTATTCCAACAGGAGCAGAATGAAGGGAGAATAATGACTATAAGACCCACTGTTTTAATCTCCCTTTTGCACCAATGTAGAAATGAGAGAGAACGATTCACTCACCAGCAGCTCATAACATTCAGTAGACAGGTGTTGGTTGGTGGCCCTTTGGTATCTGGATGACCATGCATGCGTTATCACATGTAGATGAGAGAGCAGGACACTGAAAGTGATGGGCTCCAGAGTTAGATGGACTGAGTGTGAACTGCAGCGTTGCCCCTATTTCCTGTCTCGGTGATCTTGGATAAATGATGAGATCCCCCAGTGTGCATGACTCCATTGCAGGAGCAAGATAATAATCATACCTCCCTCATTGGATTGTGAATATTAAAGAGGTGAAACACGTAAATCATTTAGCACACTTTCTGAAATGTTGATGATGACCATATGCCATGACTTTAGAACTGCAAATTCCTTGTAAATATCCCAAGTAGAAAATTTAAAAAAAAAATGTTGGATCACAAGACAAAATATTTTGATAAAAGAAGGGTAACCCATTTGAAATCAAAATTAGATCAAGTATCCAGAATTTAGTGACATTACTCTAACCAATGAGTGATCTAGCAGAATACCAATGACAAGAAAGATGAAGGGACTCTGGCAAATAAATTGTAATTTTTAATCTTAGAAGATCATTTTGTACACTTGAAACATGGCCTTTAATAGGTTCTTTAAGTAATTTTATTTATTGTGCACAGGAATCTCAAGAGATTTAAATAATTATCCCCATTCTAAAGATGAGTCTATATAGCTATATTGCACTGATCATCGTTATACAGCTTGGCATATGCATTTCCTGGATTTGAACGTATGACTTCTGACTCTGAAACCTGAGTATTTAACTGCTTATCTCTTTTGGGGAGGTTGAGCATGGACTGTGCTTACACAATATAGATTCTGATAAGTCCTAATAAAAGGGGCAGACATCTCACACTAGAGAACTAGCTGGAACAAAGGCACGGGGATGAGCAAGCTATTACTGGGGGACTTTGAGACCCAGCTTGATCCACATGGTTGGGTTGAACCTGAGATGGATATAGTCAGGGATGCAACAAAAAGCATATACTAAGAGACTCAAAGTAACTCAAACTAATCCATTTTTTAATGCATAAGAATAAGTTTCAGGGTAAACGATTAATAGGTTACTGCTGCTGCTGCTAAGTCACTTCAGTCGTGTCCGACTCTGTGTGACCCCATAAGACGGCAGCCCACCAGGCTTTCCCATCCCTGGGATTCTCCAGGCAAGAACATTGGAGTGGGTTGCTGTTTCCTTCTCCAATGCACGAAAGTGAAAAGTCAAAGTGAAGTCGCTCAGTCGTATCCGACTCTTCGTGACCCCATGGACTGCAGCCTACGAGGCTCCTCCACCCATGGGATTTTCCAGGCAAGAGTACTGGAGTGGGGTTGCTAGGGATAGTTTAATGATGCTACAGGGCTTCCCTATTTAATTTTTATTCTCTTCTGTATCTGTAATGGAATGAATTTTTTCCATATGCATGTCATTTTATGGTTATATTTCAGTTCAAAGTAGAAAAATGAAAGAAACTTGAGGAAGAAGGCTTAAAAATCTATGCCAACCACATCTTATTTGCCTTCTTTAGGGAATCCATGCTGCTAAGTTGCTTCAGTCGTGTCCGACTCTGTGCAACCCTGTGGATGGCAGCCCACCAGGCTCCGCTGTCCCTGGGATTCTCCAAGCAAGAACACTGGAGTGGGTTGCCGTTTCCTTCTCCAGTGCATGAAAGTGAAAAGTGAAAGTGAAGTCACTGAATCGTGTCCAACTCTCAGTGACCCCATGGACTGCAGCCTACCAGGCTCCTCAGTCCATGGGATTTTCCAGGCAAGAGTACTGGAGTGGGGTGCCATTGCCTTCTCCGAGGGAATCCAGAGTGCTTCCAGAATTACCACTACCCCAACTCCAACCAAGTAGACTCTTGCCTAAGTCTCACTGGCCTGAATGAGCTCACACAGTCACCCTGAACTACCCAGGGACTGGTCAACTTTTAGTATAATAATTTGTGAGATACATTAGGTTGCAGTAGCCCAGTCACTTCCCCTAAATCTTGGTGGCTTTAAGGACAAGGAAAAAGAGAGTATGAGGAACTAATAAGATACTTTAAAGCTTTGGTTTGAAAGTGATGCTTTCTATCCTTGGCGTGTGCATTTTACCTAATACAAAGGATTTTGTTTGTTCCAAAAAATTTAAAAATGAGGAAACTGTGTAAGGAGGCAAGAAAACTTGATCCGAATCTACGTCTGTCTTTTTCCAAGTTTATGCTCCTATTTGCTTGTTAATTTAAAGACAACCGTGATATGTTTTCTGAGTAAATCTTTGTGGCTTTGAGAGTATAAAACATGGATTTAGATCACAACTTTACCATTCTCAAATTCATGACCCAATCAACTTCCCAAATTTCCTTGAAATTGATTTCTAACTCTGAAAAAGAAGATAAACCCTCCCTTCTGGGTGATGTGGGAAAACTGATGCGAAAGGTGCCTGGCCAGGCATGGTGGCCATTCTAGTTTTTAAATCCCTGCAGTTTTCTGCTGCTGTGTTTCCTGCGCCTCACACCCCAGGATCAACTTCAAAATGAATATTTAACTGAGTGCAAAGGCTTAGAAGTCAGGAAACCAAGCTATGAAACGGACTCACAGTGTCTAACTCTGGTTTGAATAATCTACAGCCAGTCTTGGAGACGGCTCTTGCGTTGATTTTTGTGGGAATGCATTTGGTACCTGCATTGACATCTCTTCCTCATGTTGTTCACATTCACACCTGCTCCTGTAAGTACTGATGACCACTGCCTTCTACACCTCCTGTTTCTAATGAACAGAATAGTTTGATCCCTGCTAGGGTTGAAAGTTTGTTTCCTGGGGACTCCCCTGGCAGTCCAGTGGTTTTGACTTCACACCTCCACTACAGGGGGCCTGGGTCCAAGCCCTGGTCAGGCAACTGAGACCCCACGTACTGCAAAGGATGGCCAGAGGATAAGAAGAATTAACAAAACAAAACAAAAAAAACATTTCTTCACAACTCGTATGTTGAAACCTAATCTTCAGGGNATCCCTGCTAGGGTTGAAAGTTTGTTTCCTGGGGACTCCCCTGGCAGTCCAGTGGTTTCGACTTCACACCTCCACTACAGGGGGCCTGGGTCCAGGCCCTGGTCAGGCAACTGAGACCCCACGTGCTGCAAGGGATGGCCAGAGGATAAGAAGAATTAACAAAACAAAACAAAAAAAGCATTTCTTCACAGCTCGTATGTTGAAACCTAATCTTCAGGGATGGTATTTGGAGGTGGGCTGTTCAGGCAGTAATCTGACAGTAAATTAAATGGAATGCATGCCCTTGTAAGAAGAGCCTTGAAAGAGTTGGCTTTCTCTGTCTCTCTCTTCATCAAGTGAGGATACAGCAAGAAAGACTCCACCTGCAAACCAGGAAACCTGCTCTCACCAAACTCAGACCCTCTTCTACCTTGATCTTGGACTTCCCAGCCTCCAGTACTGCATGAAGAGGTCATTTTTTTTTTCAAGGAGATTCCTTGTATTAAATATAATTTCCCACTCCCATTTAGTGTTATAGCAGTTGTATTTGTAGTTGCAGTTATTTTAAGACAGCTATAGAAGGGAAAAGGAAGCAAAATAGGTGGTAGGACCCTTCCCAAAGTCCTGTGCTTTAGATGTCCCTGGACCCTGGCACTCTTTACCTTTGTCCCCTAGAACAAGAAGCGCCTGGGTACAAGGGCCTCTTCTAGCTCATATTTACTTATTTGAAACCCTGAAGTTGCCTCTCCCATGTTCCTAAACCCAGTTCTAATCCTTCACAGACCTCTTGAAGGCCCAGAGGTATTCCTCCATAACCTCTGGGAGAAGCAGGTAGATGGAACACGGGTTTCAGAGGATGAATGTTCTCACACACGTAGGACATCCTTCAGGCTGAAGAACAGACTTCGAGGTGGGGAAGGAAGAGGTGAAGCTGAGGGTTCTCTAGTGGTACCCTTGTCTCAGACCTGACAAATTAAGGGTGAGACCTATGGGGGAGAGGGGCGGGAAGAGGGCATACGTGGGAGGGAGAACAATGCAGAGGCTCACTTGTCATTTCAGGCCTTTGCAACTGCATTCCGATTTCTCAGGGAGAAGCTGACGTTTCTGTAAAGAACATGGTCGGGCCAGATCAGGGAGCTTTCTTTGGCTTTATTGTGCTCTGATTGGAAGGAAGCACACACAGGCGCAGTGAAAGGAAAGAGACACTGGCTGGCTGTGACGGTGATTATAATTGCTCCTGGGAAACCAAAGCTGCTGTTGTATCTTGACTTAAAGAAACAAAGCTGTCCAGTACTGTGAGCCTTTAGATGTGGCCACTGAGGCGGCTCTACACTTCCAATCCTCCCCAGTGTATCCCCTACAATTAACCCCGATTCCCTGGGGCTCCATTCAGTTTCTTGCAAACTCTGTTCCTTATAACCTAGAAGAGTTGGACTAACACAGCTGTCTAGGGCAATAATTATCCCCAGCATCAGTGCTGCTCTCCGCATGTCTCCAGAGACCCATCACTAGCATGTTATGAGAGATCCCTGTGTTTGGGTTTGAAGTTTGCAAAATCAAAGCACTTTAACAACCTATAAATTGGCTCCCTGTTCCCTTTGGCTGATTGGAGGCAAATGCTATGAAAGCCCAGCCCATGACTATTTGCAGATGGAGAAATGGACATGGAAGCAGTTTTACTGGCCCCAAGCAGTGGCTGAGACTCCATATTGTCCAAGGCAACCTGTCTAACCCTGCTTCCTTCCTCCATCTGCATGCTCCTTTTCCTTGACCGTACATTTTAAGTGAACAAGCTTTCCTTGCATGCGTGCATGGGAAGTTGCTTCAGTTGCACCCCACTCTTTGCAACACCAGGGACTATAGCATTCCAGCCTCTTCTGTCCATGGAATGCTCCAGGCAAGAATACTGGAGTGGGTTTCCATGCACTCCTCCAGGGGATCTTCCCAACCCAGGGATCAAACTTGCATTTCTTGGGGCTCCTACATTGCAGGTGAATTCTTTACCCCATAGCCACCAGGGAAGCCCAAGTTTCCTTAACCTATTTCAAATATTTGGTACCAAATACAGTATCTAGTTTATAGGTTTCCTAGGTGGCACAGTGGTAAAGAACCCGCCTGCCAATGTGCAAGACAAGAAACCTGGGTTTGATCCCTAGGTGGGGAAGATCCTCTGGAGGAGGGCATGGAAACCCACTCCAGTATTCTTACCTGGAGAATCCCATGGACAGAGGAGCCTGGTGGGCTATAGTTCATAGGGCCACAAAGAGTCAGACTCAACTGAAGTGACTTCGTATGAAAACTTGCCAATGCAGAAGATGCAAGAGATGTGTTCAATCTCTGGGTTGGGAAGGTACCCTGGAGTAGAAAATGGCAATCCACTCCAGTTTTCTTGCCTGATAAACCCCATGGACAGAGGAGCCTGGCAGTCTACAGACCCTGGGGTCACAAAAAGTTGAACACAACTGAGCACACACACACACCACCACCACCACCACAACAACAACAACAACAGAGAGTATCTAGTTCAAATCTTTTTCCTGCCCCCGCCCTTTTTTTTTTTTTTTTTTTTGGTTGCTTTTGCAAAGTGTTGAGAGATTCAGCTCGTTGGCGCACCAGCCCATCTTTCTCTGCACAGTTCTAATGTCTAACTCCTGTGGAGAGCCATTGTGTGAAGGCCTTGTTAGGCCTCCATGCCCACTCAGTCCCCAGCCTTTCTTCTTAAACTGCCAACAGTGCCAATTAGTGCCACATGTGGTGTGAGCTTGCACACTGGCTCTTGTAGCCAAGTCCTTAAAATGTGGCCAAAATGCAAATTGGCCTGTAGACAAGTTCTTGGGTGTGAGTTTAGGGGGAATAAGTTTAAGTACCACAACATAAATATCAGTCCTTTTATTCCCTGTCCCTCCTGGCATGCTTTATACCTTTTAAGAGTAATAGGCAAAAAGTCTTAGAGTGCTCCAGAGAGAAAATAGGACAAAATACTTACAAATTTTTTTGAAAGTAAACCATTTGAAACTTAGCTGAGAAGCATGAAAAGAGTTTTGTGTCTGTAGCTGCTTATCATCAGAGCAGAAGCCTCTGAACTTTCGCCATCAGCCCCACGCCCAGGTCTCCATGCTCCTCCCAGCCCCTTGTATCTTGTACCAGTTACAAGAAATCCCACTGTTTGAGTCAGATACCTTGCTTTTGGTGAATACAGACACCTAATCTTGATTTCCCTGTGTGCTTCCTGCCCATGGATGAGCTCTGTCATTCCAAATTGTAACATAACTCCCTTGAGTTTTGGGTTTTTGTCACATTTTCTTCTGCTGTGGGGATAAGGAAATGGCAGTCCACTCTAGTATTCTTGCCTGGAGAATCCTGTAGACAGAGGAGCCTGGTGGGCTGCTGTCCATGGGGTTGCACAGAATCAGACACGACTGAAGTGACTTAGCAGCAGCAGCAGAAGCTTCTGCTGTGGTTCTGTCTTCACGTGGAACTCAAGTCTGGGTCTGTCTTCCTTGGAGAATTAACCAAGATTCTTGACAAATCTCCCTGCTCATCTTTGTCCTAATCTGGGGAAAATGTGGGACAGTAATGAAATAATAAATGGATCCTGTTAAATGCTGGAGATGCTCATAGGCACTTTATTATAACATGGGTTTAATGATTAAATGATCTCTACAATGTAACTGTTGCCCCCTCCCCCATTATAAAGATAAAGAAATTAAGTTCAGTGAAGAAAAGACATTTGTTCTAATTTATACATCTATGTGAGTTTCCCTGATGGCTCAGAGGGTAAAGATTCTGCCTGCAATGCAGGGGACACAGACTTAATTCCTGAGTCAGGAAGATACCCTGGAGAAGGGATTGGCTGTCTACTGCAGTATTCTTGCCTGGAGAATTCCATGGACACAGGGGTCTGGCAGGCTATAGTTCATGGGTCGCAAAGAGTCAGAAACAACTGAGTGACTATCACTTTTCATCATACATCTATGAGCGGGGGCATCTGGCGATCAGACGTGGTAGTTCGTTCACGACCATAAAACCTGAGTGATTGTAGCGATTATTGTTTATAAAGCACTCCCAAGCACCAAGCTTAATGCCGGGTGCTTTACCCACATTTTCACCTAGTCTTTCTATAAGACTGAAAGTGTGCATGGTAGGCACAGGGAGGTTATCTGATTTGTCCAAGGCCACACAGCCAGAAGTTGTAGAAATCAAAGTCAAACCCAAGTCAGCTAACCTGCTAAGCTTTCTGCTCCATTAAAAGGCCTCAGGTGTCTGTAAGACTCTTTAGTCATTGAGTCCCTTCACCTCTCAAGAGGAACACTAGTGCGATGCAGCTCCAGGGAGTTCTATCAAGGGTCTATCTATAAGTCATCAGTTCCGTAGGTTCACGCACAAAGTTAGTTCTCATTTTTCCCTTGTGGAGGGTCAGCCAATGTTTCACGAGCCCTGAAACACGATACCATTTTCTCAAAACAAGCAGGAGGCTCTTAGTCCCTGAACAGTGGTTCCCACGGTGCTACACGATCCTGTTTCTTCAAGTTTCTCTTGCGTGAGATTGCTGGGGCAAATAACACATTCTGGGGACTATCCCCACGCTCACTTTCTCCCTGACGGCAGGCCATCCCTTTGAATAGCCAGACGGGGGCTCACCTTGTTACATCACTGACATCACTCAGTGAAACATATTTGGAGTTGTGCTGGCCATTTGGCATTTTGGGCAAATCAGAGTTGAATTATTTCTCCGTGTTTCTTCTGCTGAGCATGCCAAGTGCTTGTCCAGATCATAATTCGGGCCTTAGCAAGAAAAGAAAAACCTTGCTGACCAGATCAACTAATTTCCCTAATGTATCAAGCTTTCACCCCAAGATTAAAAATGATCATTCTTGATCCAGCTGGGTTTAGTCAGTGACCTGGGCTCTGTGCATATCTTATTACTAACACCCAGCAGCACAAACCACAGCCTCTCTAAGTATTTGTACGGAAAACAACCCTAACCAAAGATTACGCAGTTTGGGTTGGGAAAAGCAATTCGTTCCATATACAGACATCTGCCGGAAAGGTCAGACATAGGCTGGCCAATCCTTCGGCTTTGATTTTGGAGGCTATTTTGATTGCAAGTACTGTGTCCAAGTAAAATTAAAATTCAAAGAAAACCGAACTTCAGACAGAAATCTTTGACAGTTAACTCAAATTCATTCCAAACTAAGATTTCACAGTCTTATTCTAAAGGTGTTAGACCAGAGAGACATGTGATAGAATTTATTACTTTTATTCAAGTACATAGAAGAACAGCAGAGCGAAAGTGTGTGTGTGTGTGTGTGTGTGTGTGTGTGTCTGTGTGTGTGTGCCTCAGAGAAAGAAGGATATTACTGTTAGTAAATCTTAAAGTCAGGATTTTGTTTCCTTGTTTGTAGAGAAGAAATTGTTTTCAGGTAACCAATATGCAGCTAACAAAATATGGGATATTTGATTTAATTTTTTCATGGAAAGCTATGCAACCACTCAAGTTAATTTACAATAAAGTCCCTCATAATAATGTGAAGGTTAAGCAATAAAAACAATAGAGACTATCAATTTCCATTTCAGAGAATTGGAATGAAGCGTTCTTTCAACTTGGGGTCAGTGAACACATACCGTTATAATTTCATACAAGCCTGTGCCCCAAAGAGCTCGTTTCCCTGATCTGATCTGAGCAGGGATGTATCTGTCAGGGAAATTCATTACCAGTCTCCCAGCAACGCCAAATGAAGTGAACCGCTCAGCGGGGCACAGAGCACATGTACAAGAAGCAAAACCTGCTCCTATTTGCTTGCTACCAAGAGAAACTTCCTTTTAGGATCCACAAATATGGTTTTAATTTAGTGGGGTTGATTCTGAGGTTGTGGGGAGAGATGGAGGGATAAAAAAGGAGAGGAAGTTTCAGAACATGCTTTTCTCATGTAAACGGAACAGCATGTTTCTACCAATGGGAGACAAACACCAATCTAGCAATCTTTCTGGCACATATCAAATCCCCATCTCTGCTCTGGGTTTGAGTTCGGTAAGGACTGAATCCAGAGAGTGCCTTATCCTCAATAGCTGGGAAACAGTGTTGATCACATATCTCTTTATTTTAACTGTCTTTGCCGCTATGCTAATAACAACCTAGCAATTGCCTCTATCCAAGACAGTGAAGAGGAGACATTGCATGCATGTTTGAGGTTGTGCTTGGATTTGCATGGGTGTTTGTCAGAATGGTACTGTCTTCATCTGTATTAAGAATTTTAGTGCAGAGAGCTTTTGCTGATTTGTGATTTGAAACCTATTGTGATTTAAAGCTCAGTGGGCCACGAGTAGATTAAAGACAGCTGCAAGTTCTGTAAGGGATGGAGTCTACTTCCACTCCCCTAGGTAGGTCTAAGTGACTTACTCAACTAATAGGATGTGAAGGAAGTGGCAACTGGACAATCTAAGTTTAAGTTGTAAGGAGCCTAGAAGTTTCCTGCCAGGTCTCACGGAATGCTTACTCTGTTTGCCCAGAACTGCCATGTGAGAAACTTGACAGCCTCCCACCCCAAACAAGCTCATCATCCTGAAGGCTCTTGATCAGCATCTGAGCTGAGTCCAACATTTGGCTCATCCCTGCCAAGTGCCAGAGATGGTTTGGACCTGCTGAATGCCAAGGTGACAACACCTATAACCAAAGAAAAATTTCCCAGCTCACCTGTCCATACCCAGAACTGTGAGTTCAGTTCAGTTCAGTCACTCAGTCATGTCCAACTCTTTGCGACCCCATGAATAGCAGCACGCCAGGCCTCCCTGTGCTTCACCATCTCCCGGAGTTCACTCAGACTCATGTCCATCGAGTCAGTGATGCCATCCAGCCATCTCATCCTTTGTCATCCCCTTCTCCTCCTACCCCCAATTCCTCCCAACATCGGAGTCTTTTCCACTGTCAACTCTTCTCATGAGGTGGTNCACTCAGACTCATGTCCATTGAGTCAGTGATGCCATCCAGCCACCTCATCCTTTGTCATCCCCTTCTCCTCCTACCCCCAATCCCTCCCAACATCGGAGTCTTTTCCACTGAGTCAACTCTTCTCATGAGGTGGTCAAGGTACTAAAGTTTCAGCTTTAGCATCATTCCTTCCAAAGAAATCCCAGGGCTGATCTCCTTCAGAATGGACTGGTTGGATCTCCTTGCAGTCCAAGGGACTCTCAAGAATCTTCTCCAACAGTACAGTTCAAAAACATCAATTCTTTGGCGCTCAGCCTTCTTCACAGTCCAACTCTCACATCCATACAGGACCACTGGCAAAACTGTAGCCTTGACCAGACAGATCTTTTTTTAAGCCATCCATTTGAGGACTATTTGTTAAGCAGGATCACTGAACAAAGCATGACTCAGCGATGGAAGAGCATAGCACTCTATACTCTAGGATGGCCCTCTAGATCTTGCCTTTTTGCCATATTTTCATTTCACTGAATCTCAGATTGTTTCTGATGCCCTCTTATAGCACCCTTTGCCCCTNATCACTGAACAAAGCATGACTCAGCGATGGAAGAGCATAGCACTCTATACTCTAGGATGGCCCTCTAGATCTTGCCTTTTTGCCATATTTTCATTTCACTGAATCTCAGATTGTTTCTGATGCCCTCTTATAGCACCCTTTGCCCCTACCCTTGCCCAGGACAGATTAGATGCTCATTGTCTTCGTTAAGCCCTCATACCTCAAATTCAGTGCCCTTAGGGGAGGTAATCTTTCAATTATTTATTTGTTTATGTAGGAAACATAAATTATGTTTGTATCACATATAAACAATCATGTTTGCTGCTGAAAAAAATTGGGAAATCTCTCATTTCCTTTTCTGCACACAGGAAGTTGGAGCTTGATATATGCTAAATTTTTGTCTAAATTCAAACTGAGGGCATGCTCTTTTTGTCCAACTTAATTGATNTCTCATAGGCAGCATATAGTTGGGTTGTGCATTACATACTATGCCAATCTTTGTATCTTGAGAATGTAGGACATTTATATTTAATATAATTATTGATACGTTTTTATTTAAAAGTATCATGTTGCTAGTTGTTTTCCTTTTGCTCCATCCATCTTTAAATTTCTTTTTCCATTTTCCTGTCTTCCTTTGAATAGGTAAGTATATTTTGACATTCAGTATTATTTGCACTTTTTAATTCTTAGCACTATCTCTGTATTTTCTCATGGTTGGTCTCAAGTTGATAACATTATAATTTACATTATTGCAGTCCATTGTATATCACAATTTCATATAACAAAAATGTCAAGCAGAATACTGTAATATTCCCTTTCATTCTCTTTCATTGTCATAACTATGCTTCTATGCATATGTGATAACCTCTAAATACATTATTGTTATTATTTTTGTTTTACACAATAAATTGTCTTTGCAAAAAACTTTAAAATAAAAGAAAACTTTTCAGTTCTACCACATGCTTGCCATTTTGCTCTTCTTTATCCCGTTGTGTATACAGATTCCACCTTGTGATGTTTATCAATCACCCACAGAACCTCTTTCACATTTTTCATACTGTCAGTCTGTTGGTGATAAATTCTCTCAGTCTTTGTTTCTCTGAAAAATTATCACATTTACCTTTGTGAATATTTTCACTTAGTAATTTCAGTTTCATAGTATTACATGCTTTATCACTTTAAATTTTTCATAGTATTTATTCTAGTTTGCACTGTTTCTGATGAGAAATTTTTATTATTATTATGTCTTTCCATATGAAGTTATCATTTCTCCTTATTGCCTAATGCTTTTTTAGTTCATTATATATTTTCTGTAATTTGATTTTGATGTACTTTGGAATGTGTTTATTTGTGTCTGTACATATCCTGCTTTGGGTTCTTTGAGCTTTGACGTGTGAGTCTGTGTGTGTGTGTGTGTGTGTGTGTGTGTGTGTTGAAAAATGCTGTTATTTCTTTAGCTTTATTGGGATATTTTGCTGTTATTTGTTTGTTATTGCCACTATTGTGGCTGGTTTTGCCCTTCATCCTTTTTTTGAAACTCAGATATACATATTTAGGCTATATTTTTCCACTTATCTTTTAGGCTCTATAAATTTTCTTTGCTTATTTTCCTTACTGTGCCTCATTATTGATCAATTCTATTGCTATATCTTTAATATCTGAAACTTTCTGCAGGTATTCTCATCCAGTGAAATTTTAATCTCGAATTGTTTACTTCCCATGGCTAGAAGTTCTGCCTGATTATTTTTTATTTTCTACTTCTATCTTTATTACATTCATATTTTGCTTTTAATACTCAAATACAGTTAAAATAGCTGTTTTCACATTTCTGTTGGCTAATTCTCTCATCTGTCTCATTTCTGTGTTACCACCAATTTCTATGGTGATGCTCAGCTGTAAAGAATCTGCCTGCCAATGCAGGAGTTGGGGTTTGAAAGGACCCCTGAGGAAGGAAATGGCAACCCACTCCAGTCATCTTGCCTGAGAAATCAGTTGGACACAGTGACTAAAAAACAGTGATAAATCTAGAGATATAAAAGGCAAACAAAATGAAAACCTCTGCTGTGGATGTTTCAGGGAAAGAAATTTTTTAAAAAAGTAGCTAAAGTCAAATTACAATGTTGAATATAGCTATCAGCTTTATTCTACACTTTTTTAACATTAATCAGTCAAGTTCCACATTAATAAAATTTAACTACAGTCGTTCCCCAGTAAAAGGAAACTAACTTAAAAAGAGGCCCGACATATTTTTCCTGGTCATAGGTAGCATTTTCCTTTCTTTTTCAATGTCTACTAATTTTGGGGCGCTTGTTAGACATTTTTGGCATTATGTTGTTGAGAGACTGGATTTTGTTTTCTTTCTTTAAAGATCACTGAGTTTTGTTTTGGCACACAGCTGTGTTATTAGCAGACGAGTTTTGAAACTCTGCTAGGGCCTGACTAGAAGAGCTTTTTACCCAGAGAGAGACCCTTTTAGTTTTTCTATTCTGGCTTGAAGGAACTGAAATATTTTCCCTTCTGATGTGAGTTCAGGGAATTGCTCAGCTAATGACTCTCTGCTCCTTCTTCGCTTGCCTTTTGAAGTTTCACTTTTCACAGCTGTGATCACTTTGTGATGTGCCAAGTTTTCTAGACTAAACAAGATTCCTCAGAATGTTTCAAGTTAGAACGCGCTGCAAGGGAGATGGCAGCCATTTCGTAGTGTGCACGCATCTCCCAGTTTATCAGTCAAGTATTCATCTGGGTTTGGCTGTGAGGGACATTTTCTAATGGAATTAAAGTCATAGTCATTTAACTTCAAACTAATCAAAGTGGTTATCCTGAGTGGGCTTGATTTTAGTCAGGCTGTCTCCTTGCAGGGGAGCTTAGGTGCTCCCTGAGGACACAGACTAAGCCGCAGCAAGACAGCCATGGCCGCCCCTTTCCTCTGGGTCTCCCTGACCACAGGCCTGTGGAGCCAAGCCTCAGCTTCAGCTCAGAGGATTCCGGTCGATCCATGATCTCTCTTCCTAACTGACTGACTTGCTTCGGGGTTAACTTTATCAGCCCTCTTAAATTTTATAAGCCAATTCCTTATAATAATTATGCATAATTTAAATACATGTATAATCTCTTTCTACTGATTGGGCTTCTCTAGTTTCATCCTGACCTAAATAAGGTCTACGGTATAATGTATATCAACACTAAATGGGGTCTCCTTGCAAATTTCTTGAGCTCATTTCATGTGTAGCCTCCTCTTTTCATGGAAGGCTGACACATGAATTTTACCTGTTTTATCATCCTTACCTTCTGACCTTGGTCTCCTGAACTCAGCAGGGCTACAGGAATCTGTCTGCCCTCTTCCTTTCTGCTAATAGTTGATTCCAGTCAGAACACCAGGACTGTTATAGGGTCACCTCATTTTCCCCCTTTCATGAAGCATCATGTCCTCATAGGTTTTCCTTTAGTGTCTGAAAAACACTTCTAGTAATTTAAGGTTGGGAGACAAATTTATAAGTGATTACTCCAACATGACTGAAAAGAGAAATCCTTGGTCTTGACTTTCAAATTAAAAAAAAAAAATTGTGGGGATTCCCTAGCTGTCTAGTGATTAGGACCCAGCACCTTCACTGCCATGGCCCAGGTTCAGTCCATGGTTGTGGAACAAAGATCCTTCAAGCTTCAAGGCATAGCTAATTAACAACAACCACCACCACCACAACAACTTCATTTTTAGAGCAGTTTTAGGTTTGCAGGAAAATTGAGAGAGATGTACAGAAATTCCCCATATAGTCATGATCCAACACATACATGGCCTTCTCCATCATCAGCTTCCCCTGCAAGAGTGGTATACTTATGTTATATATATATATATATGTTTATGTCAAGAACAAATCTTGACATACAATTATCTGCCCAAATTTTAATGTATTTTAGAGTTTTTTCTTGGTGTTGTATGTTCTGTGGGTTTAGATGGTCTAGACTTTTTAATACCTGAAGCTATACAGTTCTTAGACCTGACATTTACCGTAATCTTCCTCACTGTAACCCAGTGACAGAGTGGAAATATATTTCAGACTGCACTTAAACTCACTAGCGAAGAAATTAATATCTCCTGATTGTGCCTTTTCAAGTCCACCTGACAAATTTTCTAATTGTATATATCACTTGGTATATAGTATACTCTGAAAAAATTTTGTTGGACTATTTGGACTCTATGAAATTATAGATCCAGTATCTCTTTAACACAGAACCTGATAACATAATTAGTTTAAAGCAGCAGAGATAACTTCTTAAGATCTAGAAAAATCCTGGAATTCCACTTCCTCTTTTAATAATTATATAGCTTAAATACAAGCATATTAATTTCTAGTAGTCTGATTTTCTTCATCTGAAATAGGAGATAGTTATAATTCTAACTTAAGGGGTTTCTATGAGATTAAATAAAATAATATCTGCAAATTTTTCTAGCACTGTTGCTGACACACTGTAAGCACTGGTTTATTTTTTGTAATTCTTGATATATATATATTTATTTATTTATTTTGATAAATGTTTAAGTAGAACTAACATGTTAAAACTCTTTTCTACTTTTGCAGACAGAGAGAAGGGGTCCCAAATTGTTTGGAGTTTAGATGAGATATTGTTAAGTCATTGAGATGAACTCCTTGTCAGATGTTAAAAAGGAATTCAGCAGATATTTGAGCTCAAACTGAATTATGCAATACAGATAACTTATTGATTCACATAACTTATACATCCAGAGGTAAGCAGGTCTCAAGTGCATGATCAACTCCATTTCTAAGGATGCTCTAAAATCCACTCAACTCATGTTGGTTTCATCTCAGGCTTACCTCATTCAGGGTAACTAAATGGCCGCAGGCAGTCCTAAGCTTTCAATTAACTAAAATAGAGGCTTCCTGGCCACTCAAATATGAAACAAATATTTTCTCCTTTACTCAGATGATACCACCAGAGATCACATGTCCACCCCCTGTGGATAAAGAAATGGCAACCCACTCCAGTTCTCTTGACCAGAAAATCCCATGGATGGAGGAGCTTGGTGCAGGCTACTGTCCATGAGGTCGCAAAGAGTCAGGCTCAACTGAGCAACTTCACTTCACTTCATATCCTGATAGACTCACTTCAGTTCAGTTCAGTCGCTCAGCTGTGTCTGACTCTGCGACTGCATGGACTGCAGCATGGCAGGCCTCCCTGTCCATCACCAACTCCCGGAGCTTACTCAAACTCATGACCATTGAGTTGGTGATGCCATCCAACCATCTCATCCTCTGTTGTTCCCTTCTCCTCCTGCCCACAATCTTTCCCAGCATCAGGGTCTTTTCCAATGAGTCAGCTCTTTGCATCAGGTGGCCAAAGTATTGTAGTTTCAGCTTCAGTATCAGTCCTTCCAATGACTATTCAGGACTGATTTCCTTTAGGATTGACTGGTTGGATCTTTGACTTATTGGGAAAACTTGCACTAATTTGATCTATCTATCTACTCATTAATCTACCATCTATAAAATCTACCTCTTTTGCTAGGAATGCAATGTAGGGGTAGTATAATAACCACTCTCAAAAGTTTTGATCGCTTATATTTAATATGATGCATATGCACAACATACATTTATGTATTTTCAAATCATTCACTTGTTTTTATTCACTAAAAGTTTACTATCATTTCATACATCCTTAGACACTGGACTAGTTCCTTGGAATATAAAGATTTAAGACAATTTTCCTGCTCTTAAGGAGGACAAAGTGCTGCCTCTTAGACCAATCTTTTTTTTTTTTTTTGAAATTGTGGATCTTGATTCATCAATTAAATTTTTTAAAAAATAATTTAAAATGTTAAGATCTTTATAAGTGGTAAATATGTCATATACCTTATGTGTTTATGTGTAAGTATATTCTATATGCACTGGTTTATGGTATAAACTATGGTTCTTATGTTTCTTATTTTGACCATGTAGAGCATGTCCCCAAATATTCTAGAATGACTGTATTAGAATTTAGTCAAATAAATCTTTACACCTATCCCAAACAGTTCAAAAGCAGTTCAGAAGCATTTGATATCACTTCAATAACTCTTGTTCTCTAACATGAAAAATTTGTTTTGCCAATATTGAGGTAAAATGCCTTTAAATAGTGTTGTTAAACCTTGAGCTAAGCAATAGCTTTACCATCAAACTTTATTCTTTGTGGTTATTGCACTTTATGGATTTATTCTCCTGGCTGTTAGCTTAAAAAAGACCAGCTGGGAAAGGCTACATTAACTGAAGACCACAACATTTTGACCCATGCGGATGACCCAGCTTTGTGGAATATGGATTGGAAATTTCATGTGTGTGGAACAGTTTCATTACAGTTCTACTTCTTACCACCTCTTCTCTTTACCTCTTGAACTTACGGAGGCACATAGAGATATGGAATGACTTCTAACATTTTCTTTGAACTAAAAGCATTCTCTAGCATGAAATGCTTTTAGGAAAATATGGGAAGAAGTAATCAAAGCAAATTATTTGTTCTTTGTACATTTAAGAAAATGTAGTAGAACAGCCTTTATAGGAGGTTCAGGGCTTTTCCACAAAGAATGCCTGTGTAACTATTGTTTACCTATTCATTCTTAGTATGATTTCATTTAAAAAAAAAAAAGCTTGTTGATAGTCATCTGGAAAAACAATTCTTTAAAGATCTTATTCATCTTATAGAACTCTCCTTAGTTTACTTACACTAGCTTAAAATGGGACTTTAAAATTTATTTATCTGTCTACTTGTTTGTTATTTATCTATGTATGTAATCCATTCATTCATTCACTGTTTTAAGCACAGCTAATGAAAGAAGAAAATCCTAAGATGTTAAAAGATAGTAATGGTACTCTTCTATGCTTAATTAAATATTTCACAAAATATTCTGAGTAGATACTTATATAAGTATTTTTTCCTTGGGAATATTGCATAATTATAAACTGATACAAAAGACAAATCTGCACAAGCATCTTTTCAGGAGAACTATTAGAAATCACCTGAAAACATTAAAAGATAGCTCACAGTGTGGATGACTTATTGTTATATTTTGAAATAACTTATTAATAAAATAAATTAAGTTAATATTGGAAAAAGAATTTGGAAATTCATTACTTTATTTAAGTAAATATTTCTAGTGTTTGGGGGAATTAATTTTAGTCATTATCATTTCTTTTTGATATACATGTATTTACAGTGAGATATATATTCACTATATATATTTATAGTGAGGTATTGGAGAAGGAAATGGCAACCCACTCCAGGGTTCATTGCTTGGAGAATCCCAGGGACGGGGAAGTCTGGTGGGCTCACAGAGTCTCTGGGGTCTCACAGAGTCGGACACGACTGAAGCAACTTAGCAGCATAGTGAGCTATGTAAATGTATCTATAAATATTGCTTTAGATTAGAAGGAATATTCAGACTTGTCTTTGTAATATTAGGTTTTGGGAGATTGTTTTCCACTTACTGACATTATACATCAGGAGCCAAGTTAGACCCAAAGGTATTTAAGGAATAACCTCTCTGAGCCCTACCTAGATAAACAGTTCAATGTTTTTAAATATGTTTTATAGCTTTTGAAAGTATGAAATGTGTTTCAGTTTATGTCTGCATTTAACCCAGAATCTGTCAGTGCAGCATACATGCAAGCTGAGGGAGGATAGTGTCTGTAGCTCAGACGGTAAAGCTTCTGCCTCCAATGCGGGAGACCTGGGTTCCATCCCTGGGTCGGGAAGATCCCCTGGAGAAGGAAATGGCAACCCGCTCCAGTACTCTTCCCTGGAAAATCCCATGGACTGAGGAGCCTGGTAGGCTACAGTCCATGGGGTCGCAAAGAGTCGGACACAGTGACTTCACTTCTTTTCAGTATATCTAAATCCATTAATCCAGAGTGTTGAACTAAACTGATGGATTAATGTTTGAACCATCAGGACTGCCACGTCTTTCTGAAGGAAGTGACCCTTTAGGTATTAATCTAAACCCCACCTTGCTTGAGCACAAGATTTCTAGTCTTTTGTCAGTCTTTTCTCAGGTTTTTTCTCCTGCTCATGGACTTCTGTGTGATTTGTAATAATATTTATATGTTTCATAAATCCAAGCTGATTGTCATTTGTCCCAGTTTTTACGCCTACAGGACATGACATCCCTGAAGTAATTCTAGCTGACCATCTGTCTTCTTATGTTCTGGCCTTCCGGCCAAGATGCTGTAGGGACCACCTTATCTTCCATCAGTGGAGGTGTCTCTGAGCTTTCCTTTCCTACCCTAGATCTGTCTATCCTTCTTAATCTTCTTTGAAACTGAAAAAGGGTAAGGAAAATCCATTCATCTCTTGCTCCTGTCAGCTCATTTTTCATCAATAATAATTGCAGAGATACAACATGATTCTTCATAAAGATATTTTACATTTTTATTTTGTAAATAGCAGACAATAGTTAGAGTGATGAGATTTAGCAAATAAAAGTGCTTAAATAAAAATAATTCCTTTTTGACCAGAAATTCAAATTTAGCAAGGCATCCTATATTTTATCTGGCAACTTTAACTAACACAGAGAGTCTTTCTGCTAATACAGGTTACTAAAAAACAAAATAAAGCTATTTTTCGTAAGCAAAAATAAACAAATTAAAAATAAACCGAGAAAAAAGTAAAAGAATAAACCTAGCTTAAGGAATTTAAGCCTTTCCCTAAAAAAACAGATAAATTGTGTGATCCTTAAAAATAATGGCAGATTCAAGTCAATGTATGGCACAACCAATACAATATTGTAAAGTGAAATAAATAAAACTAAAAAAAACAGCAGCTTCCCATCATTTAGTTTTCAGTGGTTCAAGGATATTGGAGTAAAGTTTCAAGGCATCCTGCAAACACTGTTTTCCTTTGCAACTCATTGTTGTGATGCTTTGTGAGAACGTTTTCT
>SJYW01051199.1:42689-57878 GCA_006410735.1 Raphicerus campestris | reverse complement strand
TTTTTTTTTTTTTGAAATTGTGGATCTTGATTCATCAATTAAATTTTTTAAAAAAAAATTTAAAATGTTAAGATCTTTATAAGTGGTAAATATGTCATATACCTTATGTGTTTATGTGTAAGTATATTCTATATGCACTGGTTTATGGTATAAACTATGGTTCTTATGTTTCTTATTTTGACCATGTAGAGCATGTCCCCAAATATTCTAGAATGACTGTATTAGAATTTAGTCAAATAAATCTTTACACCTATCCCAAACAGTTCAAAAGCAGTTCAGAAGCATTTGATATCACTTCAATAACTCTTGTTCTCTAACATGAAAAATTTGTTTTGCCAATATTGAGGTAAAATGCCTTTAAATAGTGTTGTTAAACCTTGAGCTAAGCAATAGCTTTACCATCAAACTTTATTCTTTGTGGTTATTGCACTTTATGGATTTATTCTCCTGGCTGTTAGCTTAAAAAAGACCAGCTGGGAAAGGCTACATTAACTGAAGACCACAACATTTTGACCCATGCGGATGACCCAGCTTTGTGGAATCTGGGTTGGAAATTTCATGTGTGTGGAAGAGTTTCATTACAGTTCTACTTCTTACCACCTCTTCTCTTTACCTCTTGAACTTACGGAGGCACATAGAGATATGGAATGACTTCTAACATTTTCTTTGAACTAAAAGCATTCTCTAGCATGAAATGCTGTTAGGAAAATATGGGAAGAAGTAATCAAAGCAAATTATTTGTTCTTTGTACATTTAAGAAAATGTAGTAGAACAGCCTTTATAGGAGGTTCAGGGCTTTTCCACAAAGAATGCCTGTGTAACTATTGTTTACCTATTCATTCTTAATATGATTTCATTTAAAAAAATTAAAGCTTGTTGATAGTCATCTGGAAAAACAATTCTTTAAAGATCTTATTCATCTTATAGAACTCTCCTTAGTTTACTTACACTAGCTTAAAATGGGACTTTAAAATTTATTTGTCTACTTGTTTGTTATTTATCTATGTATGTAATCCATTCATTCATTCACTGTTTTAAGCACAGCTAATGAAAGAAGAAAATCCTAAGATGTTAAAAGATAGTAATGGTACTCTTCTATGCTTAATTAAATATTTCACAAAATATTCTGAGTAGATACTTATATAAGTATTTTTTCCTTGGGAATATTGCATAATTATAAACTGATACAAAAGACAAATCTGCACAAGCATTTTTTCAGGAGAACTATTAGAAATCACCTGAAAACATTAAAAGATAGCTCACAGTGTGGATGATTTATTGTTATATTTTGAAATAACTTATTAATAAAATAAATTAAGTTAATATTGGAAAAAGAATTTGGAAATTCGTTACTTTATTTAAGTAAATATTTCTAGTGTTTGGGGGAATTAATTTTAGTCATTATCATTTCTTTTTGATATACATGTATTTACAGTGAGATATATATTCACTATATATATTTATAGTGAGGTATTGGAGAAGGAAATGGCAACCCACTCCAGGGTTCATTGCTTGGAGAATCCCAGGGACGGGGAAGTCTGGTGGGCTCACAGAGTCTCTGGGGTCTCACAGAGTCGGACACGACTGAAGCAACTTAGCAGCATAGTGAGCTATGTAAATGTATCTATAAATATTGCTTTAGATTAGAAGGAATATTCAGACTTGTCTTTGTAATATTAGGTTTTGGGAGATTGTTTTCCACTTACTGACATTATACATCAGGAGCCAAGTTAGACCCAAAGGTATTTAAGGAATAACCTCTCTGAGCCCTACCTAGATAAACAGTTCAATGTTTTTAAATATGTTTTATAGCTTTTGAAAGTATGAAATGTGTTTCAGTTTATGTCTGCATTTAACCCAGAATCTGTCAGTGCAGCATACATGCAAGCTGAGGGAGGATAGTGTCTGTAGCTCAGACGGTAAAGCTTCTGCCTCCAATGCGGGAGACCTGGGTTCCATCCCTGGGTCGGGAAGATCCCCTGGAGAAGGAAATGGCAACCCGCTCCAGTACTCTTCCCTGGAAAATCCCATGGACTGAGGAGCCTGGTAGGCTACAGTCCATGGGGTCGCAAAGAGTCGGACACAGTGACTTCACTTCTTTTCAGTATATCTAAATCCATTAATCCAGAGTGTTGAACTAAACTGATGGATTAATGTTTGAACCATCAGGACTGCCACGTCTTTCTGAAGGAAGTGACCCTTTAGGTATTAATCTAAACCCCACCTTGCTTGAGCACAAGATTTCTAGTCTTTTGTCAGTCTTTTCTCAGGTTTTTTCTCCTGCTCATGGACTTCTGTGTGATTTGTAATAATATTTATATGTTTCATAAATCCAAGCTGATTGTCATTTGTCCCAGTTTTTACGCCTACAGGACATGACATCCCTGAAGTAATTCTAGCTGACCATCTGTCTTCTTATGTCAGCCTTCCGGCCAAGATGCTGTAGGGACCACCTTATCTTCCATCAGTGGAGGTGTCTCTGAGCTTTCCTTTCCTACCCTAGATCTGTCTATCCTTCTTAATCTTCTTTGAAACTGAAAAAGGGTAAGGAAAATCCATTCATCTCTTGCTCCTAATTGTCAGCTCATTTTTCATCAATAATAATAGCAGAGATACAGCATGATTCTTCATGAAGATATTTTACATTTTTATTTTGTAAATAGTTAGCAGACAATAGTTAGAGTTATGAGATTTAGCAAATAAAAGTGCTTAAATAAAAATAATTCCTTTTTGACCAGAAATTCAAATTTAGCAAGGCATCCTATATTTTATCTGGCAACTTTAACTAACACAGAGAGTCTTTCTGCTAATACAGGTTACTAAAAAACAAAATAAAGCTATTTTTCATAAGCAAAAATAAACAAATTAAAAATAAACCGAGAAAAAAGTAAAAAAAGAATAAACCTAGCTTAAGGAATTTAAGCCTTTCCCTAAAAAAAACAGATAAATTGTGTGATCCTTAAAAGTAATGGCAGATTCAAGTCAATGTATGGCACAACCAATACAATATTGTAAAGTAAAATAAATAAAACTAAAAAAACAGCAGCTTCCCATCATTTAGTTTTCAGTGGTTCAAGGATATTGGAGTAAAGTTTCAAGGCATCCTGCAAACACTGTTTTCCTTTGCAACTCATTGTTGTGATGCTTTGTGAGAACGTTTTCTTCATGGCAATGCTCTGACTTTGGGGATATTTTCTTCAAGGTTGCTTAACAGGATGACTTCCTCGGATTCTCATTTCCAGAAGTCCAAAGGAGGAAAGGAGGATAATCTCCTCCCTATGTTCCAGTTTTTGCCATTGCCAGTCCAATGACTAAGAATATACAAAGTGTTCAGAAAGTTGCATTTGCAGTATCTTCAACACCATCCAAATGGGAGGAGAATGGGATGGGGAAAATCTGATTTGCCCCAGTTTAAAACTGATTTCTGGTCTAATCTAAAAGGAGGAACTTCCCAAATAATGAAGCTTATTGTGTGTCCGTGCTCAGTCATGTCCAACTCTTTGTGACCCCATGGGCTGTAGCCCACCAAACTCCTCTGGCCTTGGGATTCTCCCAGTAAGAATACTGGAGTGGGTTGTCGTTTTCTTCTCCAGGGGATTTTTCCCACTCAGGGATCAACCCATGTCTCCGGCCTCTCCTGCACTGTCAGGCAGATGCTTTACCACTGAGCCACCTGGGCATTGCATTGGTGATGCTGGGGAAGGGGAGGAAGGTCACTTTCTGAGGTTCAGCTATAAAATGTTCCGCCATGATTGTACTTGGTATATTCAGATTAATTCCACATTGATACAACTGGGATCCTGCCCTGACACGGAAGGCAAAAATCTGCTAGCTCAGTTAGTGTAACCTATTTACTATCAGATTTCTATCAGAGTTGAAATGCTTTAGCAATCAAATTAATTCAAATCTGCCTTAGTAACTCTTTACCCCAAGATTAAAAATATTCACGATATGGTGTTACAGAATGTTTTTGCATGTTTTCCTTATACTCAGCTTACCTAGTTTCGATTCTGTTAATACCAACTTTTGATCAGCTAACAACTGAAACATGAGTTCTATTATCTGTTGCCTCAAAAAATTGGTACCAGAATCTGAACTTTTGACCCCATCCTAGCAAAGTAGTAATTAATGTCAGATACATTTTGATAACACTATTAAAATCGTTTTCAACACTTGAGCAGCTAATTAGAGAGAGTAGATTCCAGTATTACTTTACTGAACCTTCTTCCAGGGTGAATATTATCTTTCTGATTAAATACAATGAACTACTAACATGTTAGGAAAATAATAAAATAAAGCATATTCTGATATAGAGTGTTTATATAGGGAACATGTCTAACAAAATGGCAATTCCTCCTCATCAGTCATTGAGAGAATGAGATGGTTCTTTGACCCAGCACCTTCTTTACAAGATGATGGCACTGCTTGTGTTTGGAGAAGTTATGAAGCTCAGCTAAGGTCTTTGTTGGGTCTTGCAATCTTGTACNATAGAAGCATAGTTATGACAATGAAAGAGAATGAAAGGGAATATTACAGTATTCTGCTTGACATTTTTGTTATATGAAATTGTGATATACAATGGACTGCAATAATGTAAATTATAATGTTATCAACTTGAGACCAACCATGAGAAAATACAGAGATAGTGCTAAGAATTAAAAAGTGCAAATAATACTAAATGTCAAAATATACTTACCTATTCAAAGAAAGACAGGAAAATGGAAAAAGAAATTTAAAGATGGATGGAGCAAAAGGAAAACAACTAGCAACATGATACTTTTAAATAAAAACGTATCAATAATTATATTAAATATAAATGTCCTACATTCTCAAGATACAAAGATTGGCATAGTATGTAATGCACAACCCAACTATATGCTGCCTATGAGAAATCCACTTTAAATATAATGACACAGAGACAATAAAAGCACAGAGAAAATAATGCATGCAAACTCTAAGCATATGAGAACTGTAATTCTTATAACAACATTTAGACTAACCTCAGAAGAAAGTGCAAGAATGCCCTGGAGATATTGTGGATTTGGTTCCTGATTGCTGCAGTAAAGCAAATATCAAAATAAAGAAAGTCACATAAATTTTTTGATTTCCCAGTACATGTGAAAACATTATGCTTACACTATAATGAAATCTATTAAGTATACACCAGTATTATATCTTTAAAAAAAATCATCACTTGGAGAGAGAAGGACAATAAAATCAAATTGTCCATCCACTACTGTTGGAAACTCCACTGGATGGCTCCAGACTCCTTTGGTAGTTGCCTTGTTTAGAATCTATTAAATGCTGTTACTGCATTAAACAAATCACTCTATTTCTAGGGCTATCTGGCACCCTTGGCAACATGTCAGTCCACTTGGGTGCCAAAGTGGCCACCCTTTGCATGCATTCAGCCTGCCCTATCTGCTAAGAGTCAGTTGCTGGGCTCATACCTGGCCTAGGGCATCAGCTTCCTGATTACCAAGGAGTACAGCATAGTACCCTCCTAGGACCATGACCAAGGTAAGTAAATAGTGGCAATGCTGGCCCAGCCACAGGGNTGAGATAAAAACATTTATCTTTCTGGGTAGAAGAATAATATTTGATCAATCATAATGGGCAATGATATTCATTAAACTGATACAAGGTAAAATGCATGTATCAGAAGGAAAAATAGAGGGTTTAAATATAGAAGGAAATTTAGAGATTATTGTGTGTACTATTGGGGAATCAGGTCACATGGAAGTCAGATTTCAACTGAACACAGGTTGAAACCTCTACTCTTCAGTGGTTTAACTTAGTACCATCACCGATCACAAAAACATTTTAAACTAAGCTTGTAATGAAGGGGATTCCTATAGAAAATTATATTTATGATTACATTTAACACAAATATTAGAGATTTTATTTAAAGAAAAAATATCTTCCCGTGAGTTTGTCTGAAATATTGGAGGAAGAGGAGGTGAAACTATTTTTTTCAGGTTTGTCAGTGTGAAGCTGTCTGTGTTGATTTTACTCATAAGGAGTTTAATCATATGCTAAATCAAGCCAAGAACTGAGATTTAAATCAGGTATTTGCATCAAAAAATTTGTTTTAGGCTCTAACCACTAATTTGTGGGATCTGCTGTATTTTATTCTTTGCACCACTAACTACTGGGCTTTCTGGAGGCTTTCAATCTACCTCTCTTAAAAACTGTGATTTTTATTTTAGCTTTTCCAGTCTTATTTACTTCCAACTTTTTTGGATACTAGAATCCCCTGCTTTCAACACTGAAGACAACTTGTTTCAATACCTTGACTTTCCCGGTGATTAAATTCAAACCGTATGCCACAGGGGAAGAGAGGCAGAACCAGGAACTGTAAAGAACTTTATAAGACCACTTGTGAGAGTAAAGATGATAATCAACTTCATGGTGAACCCAAGGACAAATTACATATCCCTCCTTTCATTTTTTTAATTCCAAGCACATTGCATTGAAACAACAACACAACAAAGGCCAGGTGAGATTTGCAAAGATTTTAACACTTCAGTCTGTCTGCGCTCTTGGGGATACTGCAGATGGTTCAGTGTCGCTGTGCACTCTCTAAGTCACGTCCTCCTCTTTGTGACCCCATGGACTGCAGCTCACCAGGGCTCCAGGCCCTTCACTGTCTCCCTGAGTTTGCTCAAACTCGTGTCCATTGAGTCCATGAAGCCATCTAACCATCTCATCCTCTGCTGCCTTCTTCTCCTTTTGCCTTCAAGCTTTCCCAGCATCAGAGTCCTTTCCAATAAGTTAGTTCTTCACATAATGTGTCCAAAATAGTGGAGCTTCAAGTTCTCCATTATTAGATGGAAGCCAGTCCTTCCAATGAATAGTCGGGACTGATTTCCTTTAGGATTGACTGGTTTGATCTCCTTTAGTTCAAGGAACTCTCCAGAACCACAAATCAAAGGCATCAGTCCTTTGGTGCTCAGGCTTCTTGATGGGTCAACGCTCATGTCTGTACATGACTACTGGAAAAAGCATAGCTTTGACTCTATGGATATTTGTAAGCAAAGTGATGTCTTTGCTTTTCTTGATCTTTTAAAAAAAGTGTTTTCGTGTTACCTGGTTGCATTTGCACAGCCAAATGGAAACAGAAAGAACTCTTCTGAGTTGTTTTGAGGAGACTTTTGCAGTGATTATCCCAACTGGTTATTGCCTGAAATCTTCTCAATAAACTGGGAATAATCAGGTAATTGTGTAATAATAAGTGTTTATGACTGGAGGAAGGCACAGCAACGTGCTATAACATTCTTGCCTGGAGAATGCTGTGGACAGAGGAGCCTTGAGGGCTACAGACCACAGGGTTGCATGCAGGGGACCCAACTGAGGCAACGCAGCCCAACACAGCACAGCACACACAGGCGTTAGTGGAAGAATAGTCTCAAGCACTCTACCCTGATTTGCATACAATGCCAGAGTAGATTTTAATATAGATGTTCTTTGGGGGTATTTGCTTCTTGAATAATTAGGAGTCACTATAGATATCCAAATTAAATTCATAAAAATAATATTTTCTTGAAGATTTCCAGCACTAGCAATTGTTAGCTAGTGATTTGTAACACTCCAACACATTGCTATTATAAACAACCCACTTAGATGTGTATAAGAGACAGCATGAANTATAGATATCCAAATTAAATTCATAAAAATAATATTTTCTTGAAGATTTCCAGCACTAGCAATTGTTAGCTAGTGATTTGTAACACTCCAACACATTGCTATTATAAACAACCCACTTAGAAAACAAACAAATGAACAAAAATTCTGGAAAATGTAATTTTTGCTACAACACAGACCCAGTCCTATTCTCTGCTACTTCTTTCTACTATTTAACTATGTTTTCTCGTCAGGGTCCTATGACGACCTAGATGACCTCTGAACTGAGCCCAAGCTTTCAAGCCCTGGTATTTGCTGGTAGCATTTGTCCTACCAAGAAAACATCATTCCCAGGTTAGCCTCTCAACTTATATCCATTTTTAAATTCTCAAAGTACCATCTTTCCTAGGATGATATTTTAATGCTTCCATTAGAGTTGACCTAGCTTATCTGAAATTATTTTGTTACCTGTCTCATGTTTGCTATAAAATTATTAATAATGATGGTGGGGGCAAATATTTTGTCTTACTTCTTTTTTCTAATTTCTTGCATTTCTCATACCTTAAGAAATAGTCCTTGGAAATACAGGTGTTAAATAAGTATCTCCCAACCACAGATCAACTTAACTGTAGATTGTTAACAAAAATATGAGCAGTTCTGGAGTGCTGCCTGCCCTGTCGCGCATCTGTGATCTTTTCTGTTCGTACTTTAGTCTAACAACCTAAAAATGAAATACTTGCCAAATATAGCTGTTGCTTTGAAAAGATCAGCTCCCTCCCATTGTCTCTCACTCATGGGATGCTAGTGAAATGATAGATTTAGGGGTCAAACCAACCCACTGGTTGCTAACTGAAATTAATTAATCACCCTAAGACCAATTTTTCTCATGATTAAAATGGGAATGGAAAGTATTTCCAAAGCTGTTGAGGGATAGATAAATACTTTAATTCTTCTCTGCCTTATCCATTTTTTTCAACCCTTCCCATTTCTTAATTTCAGGTATATTTTGCCTTGAAATCTGAGTAGATAACAGATCTCCAAGCTATCAAGCCTTTCTACCATGTGTATCTAAGAACAGGGACATCTTTTACTGATTTTAAATTTTGGCCTGTAATTTTTTTCAGTTGTTTTTAATTAATAGTGTACAAAGATTACCTTTGTTCCATATCCTCACCAACATTCGCTAGGGTTGTGGTCTTTCTGATGATAACAATTCTGAGAGCTTAAGGTAATATCTTATTGTGGTTTTTGTGTTTTTTTGATAGCTAACAAATGAGTATCTTTTCATACGCCTGTTGGCCATCTGTATGTCTTTTTTGAAAAATGCCTCTTCAGGTCTTCTACCTATTTTTCAGTTGGGTTGTTTGATTTTTTGATAGCGAGTTTCATGAAATGCATCTTAACCCTTTATCAGTCTATTAACTTGCAGCTATTTCTGTCATTCTTTTCATTTTGTCCATGGTTCCCTTCATGGTGCTGGTGGTAAAGAACCTGCCTGCCAGTGCAGAAGACGTAAGAGATGCAAGTTCCATCCCTAAGTCAGGACGATCCCCTGGAGAAGGACATGGCAACCCACTCCAGTATCCTTGCCTGGAGAATCCTGGGGACACAAGAGGCTGGTGGGCTACAGTCCCCGGGGCCACAAAGAGTTGGAAGCGACAGCCCAAATACATGGTTCCTGCTTCTGTCACAAAAAGCTTTTAGGTTTAATTGGACTTCATTCGTTCAGGCTTGCTTTTGTTTCCTTTGCCTTAGGGACAGATCTGAAAAATATATTCCTAAGATTTCTATCAAAAAGTGTTCTGTCTGTTTTTTCTTCTAGGAGTTTCCTGGTTTCCATTTTTAAATTTAGGTCTTTAATCCATTTTATTTTTGTATAGGATGAGGGAAAATGTTCTAATTTCATTTACATATAGCTGTGTAATCTCCTAAGACTAACCAGCCAGAAACAGAAGATTAAACACACCGGTTACCAGTGATGAAATTGAATCACTAAGGAAAATAACAACAAATTCCAACAAACAACAAAAGTCTAGGACCTCATATTTTCACAGGTGAATGCTACCAAAAATTTAGAGAAAAGTTAACACCTATCCACGTCAAACTTTTCCAAAATCTTGCAGAAGAAAGGTGGCTTCCAGACTCATTCAATGAGACCAGTATCATGTGACAGCAAAACCAGACAAAGATATGGGGGGGAAAAAAAATATATATAGTCCGATATCACTGATGAGCACAGATGCAAAATGCCTTGAGAAAATATCAGCCAACCTAACCCAATACAATACAAGAATCATGTATCATGACCAAGTAGGACTTATTCCAGGGATGCAAGAATAGGGATATTCTGTTCAAGTTTATTAATTCTTATTCTCTCATAGATGCATTCCTCATCCCAGATCTAAAGACACTGGGGAAGTGCTGACTATATTTGAAGGAATGGCAGATTAGGACAACAAGGAGTTGGGGACAGATGATATGCTGGAAATTTACACTGATTTAAGATTAGTTGACTTTTGTTTAAATCTAATATTTTTCTTCTCAAATGATTACATATTTTCCTACTTAATAATGACCAGAGAGGAAAGGCTGAGAGACCTTTGAAGTTCAATTGATAAATTATCCCCAGACCTTGTAAAACTATCATCATCCAGCTGGCTTACTGTATATTCAAATTCAATTTGGGACAATAAGAAAATTGTAGCCATGTGTTGAATTCAGCTCAGTGTGTGTGAGTGTGTGTGTGTGTGTGTGTGTGTGAACACGTGAGCACGTGTGTGTTTGTGTGCACACATGGATTGCATATGCATGTGTGATTGTTAGTAGTGTGTGTGTATCTGATTCTAAATATAGCCATTTGAAAAACTGTGCATAAATGATGATGCTCAACAGGGGTTTCTATGACCCAGGAGCCCATCTGACTTGAAGCTGTTAATTTTCCTCTGGTATGTTCCAATATACTGCCAGGGACATATAGGTTTTCTCCCTGGCGAGTGCCATTATGTTATTTATTTCTTATTCTACTGCACAATTGGAGGCAAAGACCACAGGATCTTTGAGAATAACTATTACTTAGTCATATCAGAAGAGAGACTATACTTCTGTATACAGATGAGTTTCTCTTTCATCCCTGCAGCCTTCTTTCAAAGCCCTGAGAATTTCAGCAAGTGGTCTGTCCAGCTTGCCAGCTAGTAAGTACAGACATAATGATGTGTTTTTGTTATTATGTTCTTTTATGGTCTTTTTAGCACTCTCTCTTTATTTATATATATATATATGCACACACAATGAAATTACTATCTACCTTTCTTAGTAAAACTCACAGTTTGCTTTTCACTTTTCAGTTAAAAACACTTATTTTCCTTCCCCTTACCATATTCATTCTTCTGGAAATTGAAAATTTACTTCTCTGCTAAACTGCTAGGCAGGCCAAATCCCAAATAACTCAGGGATCATAATTCAGAAGCCACTGGTTTCGCTTCTTGTGTGAAAAGTCTGTAGAAGTAACCCTGGGCCCTGGGATAAGTTTCTCAGGATAGTCAGGAAACCCAGCAGGAAGATACTGAACTTGCCTGGGTGGTGGGGGGAAACAAGCCAACACCCTTTCCAAAAAGAATTGTCAGGGTGACTGCTGGGTATTTTAAAATAGATGATAACAGAGACTGTGTCTTTTTCAGGTAGGCAAAACCTTTGGCAAGTAGATAAGAGATTTCTTGGGAAATAGCACGTGTTTTCCACCTTTTCTTGGGATTTAAGAAGACTGGACTGGAACTTAATAGACTCAAATTCCAGTCCCTGATGAAAAGTTAACTAACTGTGACCTTGGGAAAATGGCACACTCCCTGGTNTGGGAAATAGCACGTGTTTCCCACCTTTTCTTGGGATTTAAGAAGACTGGACTGGAACTTAATAGACTCAAATTCCAGTCCCTGATGAAAAGTTAACTAACTGTGACCTTGGGAAAATGGCACACTCCCTGGTCTGTTTCCTGATTTGTAATTTGAGGAGTCTGGAAAGAAGGATCTCTCTGGCCTCTTCCCTTTCTGAAATCCGTGGTTCCAGGCTAGAATTCCTTTCCTACACACCTTCTCTCTAACAAAAACGTCAGAAAGTGTTTGTGTTTGTTCTGCTTTGTGAGTCAGTGTGTCCTTCCTTTTATTATTTCCCCCTTTATAAAGCAAAAAGGAATCCCCCTGTGATCCATAAGAAGGCTTCATATTGAGTGCTGTGTGTAACAGCCAGTTTTCTATTTTAATCCTCTAAAAATACCTGCTGGTATAAAACAAGTGTAGATTGTTACAAAGTCGCTCACTGAGTTGTTACATTGCCAGTGGGCTGCCCTCTATCCACACAATTTTCAATTCTTAGANAAAAGGAATCCCCTGCGATCCATAAGAAGGCTTCATACTGAGTGCTGTGTGTAACAGCCAGTTTTCTATTTTAATCCTCTGAAAATACCTGCTGGTATAAAACAAGTGTAGACTGTTACAAAGTCGCTCACTGAGTTGTTACATTGCCAGTGGGCTGCCCTCTATCCACACAATTTTCAATTCTTAGAAGAGATGAAGTTTAAATACAGCATGGCAGCCAGGGTCTGGAACTGGGATGGCATTTTGTGACCTCTTGATGTGTTTTCCTATGGTGATTGGAGTTGGAGTGAAAAGAAGCTGTGATGAATAACTTTATCTCCAATCCTATGCGAATTGTCCCTCCTCTCAATGATTTCTCCTTGTGAGATAAAATTAGCTCATGCATTTTAAGGATTAATATGTGCATATGGACACTCCTACAAGTAAATCATCAGCAGCAGCAGCACAAGTAAATTTGTAACACTGACTGNTATCTCCAATCCTATGTGAATTGTCCCTCCTCTCAATGATTTCTCCTTGTGAGATAAAATTAGCTCATGCATTTTAAGGATTAATATGTACATATGGGCACTCCTACAAGTAAATCAGCAGCAGCAGCAGCACAAGTAAATTTGTAACACTGACTGGTGAAATATGTGAAATATGAAGCAATGAAAAGCCGAGTGTGTTGGGAAGAGCAGAAAGAAAGGAAAACCAGGACAAAAATGGTGATTACAGGGCTTATAAGTATGAAAAAACTCTGAGGACTTGGCAAATGATGGGACATGAGAAAAGAGGGAAGTGGAAGGCATCAGGGATTTTGAATCTGGATAATAGCAGGGGATGTCATTAGCTGAGATCAGTGGGAATATCTGTTAAAAGGAGGTTTCAGATCAGGACTTGGGGAGTCTGAGAACTTGTGAGGAAGTCCAAAGGGAGATATTTAGCAAACAATAAACACGAGGGGCTTGAAACCTCTGTCATCTGTAATACACTTGAATCCACAAGAATAAAAAAAAAAGAAAATGTAGTTAATTCCATATTACAGTATTATAAATAATGCTTATTTTAAAAGAATATAGATCTTACTCTGTGTTTTCGATGAAGCTAGATGGCTCTATTTGAATTCAAAGTAAAGGCCTATACATTCAGGACTGCGTTTATTACTGACTGATCTTTATTTTGTAAATTATTTTACTTTTTAATATTTCAGTTGACTAATAGCCTAATAAGGCCTTTCCTATGCAAGAACTATTTCCTAGTGTAAACAATTCAGTTTATGCATCTATCTATTATATGTACCTACTTAGCCAACACTATGCTCAGTGTACTGTGAAATAAGAAGGAAAGATGATTTTGACTTAGGTATGGGGCAATTTAAGTCTAGTTGGAGGAATCAGATATGCTGGGGAAAATGGTCTCATATTTACTGAAAACTTAAATATATTTATTTTCAACAGTCATCATCCAGTGATCTTCAGCACATTGGATGCATTTATCTGGAGGCTGGGCCTGGATTTCAAACTCAGAAGGAAACCAAATTCATCATTCCTCTGCTCTCTTCTGACCCTTCTTTTGTAATTTTTCTTTCAACAAGTATCCGTACAAACCTCCGTATCACCAAGCCGGAAACCCGGAAGTCTCGGGGGACTCCTTTCCTGCTTACTTCTCTTTCTCCTATTGGCCCTTCCCACTTCTGCTACCAGTCAGTTTGATTACATCCCTTTATTTTATGGTCTTCCCAGGTGGCGCTAGTGGTAAAGAATCTGCCTGCCAATGCAGGAGACTTAAGGGACACGGGTTCTATCCCTGGGTCAGGGAGATCCTCTAGAGGAGGGCAGGGNTTCTGCTACCAGTCAGTTTGATTACATCCCTTTATTTTATGGTCTTCCCAGGTGGCGCTAGTGGTAAAGAATCTGCCTGCCAATGCAGGAGACTTAAGGGACACGGGTTCTATCCCTGGGTCAGGGAGATCCTCTAGAGGAGGGCAGGGTAACTCACACCAGCATTCTTGCCTGGAGAATCCCATGGAGGGAGGAGCCTGGCAGGCTACAGTCCATGGGGTCTCGAATGTGATTGAGCACACTCGCACTTTATATTTTTTTAATAACTACCTTTCTTTAATAAAGTCCAAAATGAAACTCTCTTAGTCCTCATCTCCTGACTCACCACTCCCTTGAGCTCAGTGTTAGGCTCCNGATCAAATGATGACTTTGAAATTAGGTACTTTCCTCTGAGTAAACTGAAACCATAATTAAGCATTAACTCATTCAACAAAGGACAACTTAGTGTCCTGTCACATGCCAAGTGCTGTTCAGGAGAGCATAGCAAAGCTGGTAGCAGAAGTAGATTGAAAATATTCTGTAAGCCCAGAATTTCTGTTCTCCGAGTCACTGACTATACGTAGCCTTGATTCATTAAAAAAGGAACCTCTTACTGGAATGTTGAATATTTTTGTAAGTACAACGTACTTTTTCTAACCTAGATAATAGATAAGTAAGTTGGTAATTAAAACAGATAGCCCAGAAACAGATTAAAATATTCATAAGATATTAATACCTGATAAATGTGACATTTCAAATCAATGGAGTAAAGATAAATTTTCCCATAAATGATACTAAAACAATTGATGATTTGTAAGAAAATTAAGTTGGAACATTATCTCTCACCATATGCAAAAATAAATTCCAGAAAATGCTGTTCTATTTTTTTACATGTGATATGATTATACAGAGTGATCAAATGATGTATGTGTCTGATAGTAGTACTGTTTATGAATTAGGTGAAACTATTTTGTGTTTTAAGGTTGTCATGCTCAATTGTGTTTATAAATTTCAAGTAAAAATATTTGACAACAAGAAAGCCAGTGTAATAATAATAAGTTGCAAACTGTATTGAAAAAAATGAAAAAGCTTTTACATGTTGATATTAGACTAAAGGGGTCTGAAAATTTGTCTGTTGGGTTGTAACATGCTAACCATTCACTGGACTATCTGTTTGATACCTGTGCTATTGCTTAAGAAACTGCATCCAAGAAAAATAAAATGAAACCTAGAAATGTGGATCAACTTTGGAATGTAGAATTGTTGTTGTTCAGTCACTAAGTCGTATCTGACTTTTTGTGACCTCATGGACGGGAGCGCACCTGGTTCCTCTATCCTCCACTATCTTCTGGAGTTCTCTCAAATCCATATTCATTGAATTGGTGATGCTATCT
>SJYW01051199.1:0-41974 GCA_006410735.1 Raphicerus campestris | reverse complement strand
GGGCTCCAAAATCACTGCAGATGGTGACTGCAGCCATGAAATTAAAAGACTCCTTGGAAGAAAAGTTATGACCAACCTAGATAGCATATTCAAAAGCAGAGACATTACTTCACTGACTAACGTCCGTCTAGTCAAGGCTATGTTTTTTTCCTGTGATCATGCATGGATGTGAGAGTTGGACTGTGAAGAAGGCTGAGTGAATAAGAATTGATGCTTTTGAAGTGTGGTGTTGGAGAGTCCCTTGGACTGCAAGGAGATCCAATCAGTCCATTCTGAAGATCACCCCTGGGTCTTCTTTGGAAGGAATGATGCTAAAGCTGAAACTCCAGTACTTTGGTCACCTCTTGCGAAGAGTTGACTCATTGGAAAAGACTCTGATGCTGGGAGGGATTGGGGTCAGGAGCAGAAGGGGACGACCGAGGATGAGATGGCTGGATGGCATCACTGACTCGATGGACATAAATCTGAGTGAACTCCGGGAGTTGCTGATGAATGAGGAGGCCTGGCGTGCTGCGATTCATGGGGCCACAAAGAGTCGGACACGACTGAGCGACTGAACTGAACTGAATGCGTATGTTTCAATACTCCTTTCTAAATTCATTCCACCCTCTCCTTCCCCCACTGTGTTCAAAATACTTTCTGTGTCTGTGCCTCTATTCCTGCCCTGCAAATAGGTCCATTAGTGCCACTTTTTCTAGGTTCCATGCATGCTCCTCAGTGTATAGTACTTTTTCCACTCTTTCTGACTTACTTTACTGTGTATAATAGTCTCGAGGCTCATCTGCTTCACTAGAACTGACTCAAATGTGTTGCTTTTTATGACTGAGTAGTACTCCATTGTATATATGTACCACAGCTTCTTTATCCATTCATCTATTGAGGGACATTAGGTTTCTTCCATGTCCTGGCTGTTGTAAATAGTGCTAAAATAAACACTGGGGTATATGTGTCTTTTAGAATTATGGTTTTCTCAGGGTATATGCCCAGTTGTGGAATTGCTGGGCCGTTTGGTAGTTTTAGGGGCTTCCCAGGTGGCACTAGTGATAAAGAATCCTCCTGCTAGTGCAAGAGACGTAAGAGACTTGGCAATCCACTCCAGTACTCTTGTCTGGAGAATCCCAGGACTGAGGAACCTGGCGAGCTACAGTCCATGGGGCTGCAAAGAGTCAGGCATGACTGAAGTGATGCATGGCATGCTTGGTAATAGAAATTGATTCTTTTATGTGTTTCAAATGCCAGGCAAATTATGCTCATTGTCAGTGGGGACATATGGCAACATAGCTAACCCTTTGTCCTTAAGTACACATCCTCTTCAGTAGAAAAATGTTCATTTCTGTCCATTCTGGCTGCAGCCTAAGAAGATATGGTGACTCTGATGTTGTCTGTGTCTCCGGTAATGTAAACGTCACAGCATAGAGGGTTGGGACCTGATCCACTTTTCAATCTTCCAGTTTCAAGTCACAAATAAACAATTAAGAAATCAGCAGATGAATGAAAGTTAATGGATTAAAAAACAAAGAATTTGGTGCTGTGTTTTTCAATCTTCCTACCTTGTGTGTGTTAGTCACTCAACCGTGTCTGACTCTTTGGAACCCCATAGGCTGAAGCCCACCAGGCTCCTCTGTTCATGTAATTCTCCAGGCAAAAATACTGAAGTGGGTTCTCATTTCCTCCTCCAGGAGATCTTCCTGACCCAGGGACTGAACCAAATTGCCATAAATATTTTAATATGGAAAATTGCAAACCTACAGAAGAAGAGAAAAGAATATAACAAATCCTAACATTTTCACCAACAACCAGCTTTACCCATTATCAACTCAGGAACATGCTTATTGCATCTTTATTTCTATCCACTTCCTTCAGCCCCATAGCATTCTTTTGAAATTTGTTACCCGGAATATTTCATCTGTAAATATTGCAATTTGTGTCACTAAAAGGTGTAGTTCTGAGGCTGGAAGCAGTGTTAGTATTTCTATAGTTTTTAATACACAATCAGGTTTTCAAATATTCCTTATTATCCCATAAAATTTTTGCAGTTAATTTGTTCAAATTTTGAACAGTGAAACTTATTTAAAGACACTTTTTAATCTACAAATTGCTTCTTTGCTTTATTTGTTGAAGAAATTGGATCACTTGTAGTGTAGAATTCCCCACATTCTGGATTCTGTGAAGAATGAGTTGAGCACTATTTTCAATATATTGTTTTCATTTAAAACCAAAACCACTTTAAAGTAGAAACTATTTCCTTTCATAAGATCCAGCATTTCAAACAACAAAAATTAGGAAAGTGTTTACCTCAGACTAGGTTTGTGTATTATTTTTCTCTATTGAAATCATTTCCCTTTATGTTTGTGTGTATAACAAAAGAACATTAAGGACAAGAAGTGTAGTATCATGCTGTATGAGGTCAGAGCAATCTTGTTTCCACTGATTATTGCAGATGTGAAAGAATTTCGGGAGGCATCTGTTCAGTTGCTTTTGACTGTTGGGGGGAAAAAAAAAACAGGGCTCAGTCTAGATAGTTATTTTCTTATTTTGCTTTATAGAGTCCATGATTTCCTCAGGGATCAAGCTCCTCAGAGACACTCCACTTGGCAGGATGCAGCGTGGAGATGGCGCGCATGTGGCACACGGAGCCTAGGNGGGGAAAAAAAAAAAAACAGGGCTCAGTCTAGATAGTTACTTTCTTATTTTGCTTTATGGAGTCCATGATTTCCTCAGGGATCAAGCTCCTCAGAGACACTCCACTTGGCAGGATGCAGCGTGGAGATGGCGCGCATGTGGCACACGGAGCCTAGGAAGAGCTTGCCTCTGGCTCTTCTCTGGCAAGATCGACCCCTCCTCGGGGTGCCCGCAGCTCCGCTGTCAACTTCCTAGGAATGCAGCTCAGTGTAGATTAACGAACGCCGGGGCTTGAGTCCTGACTTTGAGCTGAAATCCACCCTCTGGCCGGTTACCACCTACTCTCTCTGAATTCCATTTCCTCACCTACAGAATATGGGTTGTGTAGTCAACTGTAGTCTATCTCAAATGTAATCCTTAAGGGAGAATGTTTTCTCCCACTGGCACTGACATTAGGCTTGGCCTTGGGACTTACTGTGCCCAAACTTGGGAAGGTGAATGTATCTCACTCAGAAGGCAAGGATTTGACTGGTTGAATATGCAGAATTAAGCCGTGTCATTTCTAGGATGCAGGGCTTTACCGCATCTCTTGTTTCTCTTTTCCTGAGAACTGTAGCCTCCCAAATAGAGACTACAGAGTCACAGTTGATTTGCAGGACATGTGGAACGAACAAGAAATCAATGTTGGTTGTGGAAAGTCACCGGGTCAGGGATTCTTTGTTACTATAGCATAGCTGTACATCCTGCCTGAAAAAGATGGTAAGCATGCTCTGTTACCTTCACAGGGTTGTAGTGAAAAATCAAATACAGACATGTAGTTGGAAGCTTTTAGTCAATGTGAAACATCTAGCTTCTTCTCTGTACCTAATTTCTTGAACATGTATTTTATATCCTTAATCAGAATATAAGCACCCCCAAAATGAAGTGAAGTCGCTCAGTTGTGTCTGACTCTTTGCCACCCTGTGGACTGTAGCCTACCAGGATCCTCCATTCATGGGATTTTCCAGGCAAGAGTACTGGAGTGGGTTGCCATTTCCTTCTCCAGGGGATTCTCCTGACCCAGGAATTGAACACAGGTTTCTCCCATTGTAGGCAGACGCTTAACAGTCTGAGCCACCAGAGAAGAACCCCAAGAAAACATCAAATTATGCAACATTTTGATATTTAAAATTGAAAGCCTGAGCAATATTTGTTTGGCCAGTGTTTAAAGTTAAAATTGTGTTAAGGGTGTGACTCTGACAAGTATAATCTCTATGAAAATAGGCAATTCACTTAACTTCTTTGGTCTTAGTAAAATTGCTGCCCCATCCTGCTTTTGGCAGCAAAGCCTACAACTATGTCTTTGTTCACATCTTAGAACCATATTGGTTTCTGTTCAGTTATAGAGGTTTCATTGCATTTTTTTTTTCATGTCTGAGGTTATTTTAGTTTTCATATTAAAACATTTTATTTTTTATCAAAAATGTTATTTTTTGCTTTCAAAAATCCTCAACCAAAAGTAGCCAGAAAATTAAAACAGTAAAAAAATTGAGGGTGAGGAGCAAGTAAATTAAAAAAAAAATGAAAATGTATATTAGTGAGTATAAAGAAATATATAGTACTCAAAATTTTTGACAAGTATTAAAATACATAGAATCTTAAATACTTTCATAATACTAAGATAAAATCTTCTAGAAGCAGAGAATTCCTGTTCTTACCAACAAAGTCATGTCTATTTTACTTTCCGTTTGAGCTTCTGACATTTGAATAAATATCTTAACATGTGACCTCATACATCTGCTGCATCCCTCCATCCAACAAGAGATCATTATTCACAGCGGTAGGCCAAGTTGTTATTATAAGCACAATATTATTATTGAGCACACGTTTGTTTCTTCAATCAGACTATAAATATCTCTAATTATACACAGAATATTTTTGACCGTCCAGACTGGACACATATATGCTGTACCAGTTTGATGTAAACTTGTCTGCCTCTGGAAAGTTATCACATATCTTGAAGTCACAGAAGCACAATATGACAGACCATCCTTCTGCTGTAAACTGTAGGCACATTAAGGCAACATGGTTCAGGATAATTTGGTTGACTGGTGTCTTAAGCTATGAAGCTTCCTTCCCTTTATGCTGTCCTTTTGTGTATTTTCCTACACGATCCAATTTGAAGTTAGTCTTGGTCTGTGATTAAGAAAGATCGTGATGATGGTCTTGCTCATTATTATAATAGAGCAGATGGAACAGTGTGCAGCAGGACTGCAAAAGTACCTGCATCCCAGAGTTCAGTTCAGTCGCTCAGTCGTGTCCGACTCTGCGACCCCGTGGACTATAGCCCACCATGCTCCTCTGTCCATGGGATTTTCCAGGCAAGAATACTGGAATGGGCTGCCATTTCCTTAGTAGCTGCAAATTCTGAATTTTGCAGAGAAAGTCCTTTCATTTAGGGCAAAACTTATTTAAGCAACATTTTGAATGTGAAAGGGTCAGCACTCCAATCATGCTCCAGGCCTCGTCCCTTAGCAACCGTTTTCCTATTTGCTTGGTGCATGAATCTCCCAGACACAGGTTTTTCTTTCCGGTCACTGCTTCAGTGACACTTCCCTGCAGAGTCCTTTCTTGATCATTTATACAAAATGGTAACTAACGCTGCTCCCTTAATCTCGTGTGTTCCCTACATTATTATTCTCAATAGTGGTTACTAACACCTGTTGTTACACACTTGTTATGTGTGTTTTATCTTTTTCCCTTCCTATATCAAATCTGTTGGGGCTGGATTTTCATCTGGTTTATGTGTTCTTATATATCCAGACACCAGAAAAGTGTTGATGTTTAAATATTCACTGAACGAGGAGCTGAGCGAACAGCAAGTTTCAGGCTGGGAAAAGTTAACCAGAAATGGGTAAACTGATTTCAAGAAAAATAGGGCCCACTGTTTTCTGTTTGTTTTTGTTTGTTGGCTTGTTCTTATTTTGTTGTTGGTGGTGGAGAAAGGGCAGAGTCTCTGAAAGGGATTTGAATGTAACTGATTCAGCGCCTTCCTGGAACAGCATCGACTTGGCTTAACTGCCTTTGGGACTGGTGGCAGCAAGAAGGGTTTCCTACTTTGTAGTGCTGGCTTCTAAGACAGAGAAGGAACTATGCATCCTAGAAATATTTGGCTCATCACTTACACGTACTGCCCCTAAGGTCATTTGACGTTTCAGTGGTTCTCTGGTAGCCAAGAAGCTCTTGAACTTGAAGTCTCCATACTCACTCAAGTTTATTTCCTTTGTGATATCATTGTTTCCTTTATTAAGTCTTAACAAAGTTTCCTGAGGACTTTCCGCCAAGGTGGAGTTGAGTGGCTGTATGCATCTCCATCTTGAACGCCTATGTTGGCTAACAGTACAGAGCAATAGAGTCCAAGAAAGAACTGTCACTGTTTCCACTGTTTCCCCATCTATTTGCCATGACTCATTTGAAAAGACCCTGATGTTGGGAGGGATTGAGGGCAGGAGGAGAAGGGGACGACAGAGGATGAGATGGTTGGATGGCATCACCGACTCAATGGACATGGGTTTGGGTGGACTCTGGGGTTGGTGATAGACAGGGAGGCCTGGCATGCTGCATTTCATGGGATTGCAAAGAGTCAGACACGACTGAGCGATTGAACTGAACTGATGGGACCAGAAGCCATGATCTTAGTTTTTTGAATGTTGAGTTTTAAGCCAGTTTTTCCACTCTCCTCTTTCACCTTCACCAAAAGGGTCTTTAGTTCCTCTTCACTTTCTGCCATAAAGGTGGTGTCATCTGAAGTTATTGATATTTCTCCGGGCGATCTTGATTCCAGCTGTGCTTCTTCCATCTCAGCGTTTCTCATGATGTACTCTCATGATGTATAAGTTAAATAAGCAGGGTGACAATATACAGCCTTGACGTACTCCTTTTCCTATTTGGAACCAGTCTGTTGTTCCATGTCCAGTTCTAACTTGCTTCCTGACCAGTATACAGATTTCTCAGGAGGCAGGTAAGGTGGTCTAGTATTCCCATCTCTTGAAGAATTTTCCACAGTTTGTTGTGATCCACACAGTCAAACTCTTTAGTATAGTTAATGAAGCAGAAGTAAATGCTTTTCTAGAATTCCCTTGCTTTTTTATATAAAACCCAGTGGTTTTATTACCTATTCTATTACCATGAGTTCTTATTCATTTCTCCAGGAAAGGCTACCCACTCCAGTATTCTGGCCTGGAGAATTCCATAAACTGTATAGTCTATGGGGTCTCAAAGAGTCTGGCATGACTGAGCAACTTTCACTTTCTCCTCCAATTAAGTTCCCTTAGTCTGATGCTCTTTAATAAGACTGGTTGCAAGCAGCAGGGAGCCAGGCCCAGATATCAGGAAGCTTTTTAGTACATATAGTTGTAGACTATTGTTTTTCATGTGATTCCCTATAGCAAAATGTAATATTTGTCGACTACTACTGGTCTGCTTACCAGTAAATGAAAAGAGAGCTCGTGGTCCCCTGCTTTGGAGCAAACTAGACTAGTTAGAGCAGCAGTTACATGAAGAGCAGTGACAAGTGAGACAGGGGTCATCCCTGTGATGCAAAGAAAAGTCTATGTTCAGATAAGCCTGTGGGGCAGAAATCACGGCAATATACGCATTGGCTAGGATCCTCAAATGTATTTACTGGAGGGCTCCATACTCTCGATCCACAGAAATTAGGGGACGGGGCTATGGGAAGGGGAAAGCTAAGGTACACTCAGGTTGTAAGTGTAATAAAGAAATCAGCTATTGCTCTGTTTATTACTCTATGCCAGATGCTGCGCTAAATACATTTCATGGCTGCTTTAATTTTCACTGTAACACTGTGGAATAAATACCCTATTCAATGCTGCCATCTCCATGCTAACTATGGCAGGCTTGATAAAAATCTGAAATTTTTTCTCCATTTAGGTGTTTGGTTATCATTTCCTTGAGCTGTCCAAAATTGGACATGGTCTTTAGGAAGAAAGAACTATCCTTATCAGCTTTTTCAATAGCCAGAACAAAGTTACTTTCTCAATGAGAAAGCATTGTTGCCTTGACACAAGACAAGTGCATCTGTCTTTATTCCTGTGGAATCTCATCTGTGCAGCTTATTTTTTCATATATGCCAAATGTCTCATTGATGTGAAAGTTGAGAGCAGATCAGTTTGGAGCTTCTGGTGGATTTCTAACAATTAAGGATATGTAAAGGGCAAAGCCAAAAAAAAAAAAAGTTTTTACCAGTTAAATATACTTTCAAATTTTCACAATGGATGTTGTATACAATCCAAGAAAGCATTTAAAACAATGAATATTCAACTGCATTAGCTTGATTGGACAGAAAACCAATACAAATTAAATAGAACTGAGACATTTGGGTCTAGAATTTGATCCCTGCTCCCATTTATTTACATGATTTGGCCCATTTCCTTTACTTTCTCCTCAGCCATCCCTCAACTTTTATTTTTCCATTTTAGGATGTTTTGGTACAATTTGTATCGGTTGTTCTCCTTTGATCTTACACTCTTGATTTATTTTCCCTCAATTAAGCATGTTACCTTAAATCACTTCAGGGCACATGAGATTGAGGAGACTACAAATAAAATTCTTCTTCATTCATTAGCCTATGCCCCTATTCAATCAGGAGAAAAGTAGGCTCCACAATCTCTCTCTCTCTTTATTCCATATTTCTTTCTCTAGTTCAGATCCATGTGTAAATTCTGAGGGTCTATGAAATCAGCTAGCTGAGTGGAGAAAAGGTCAATGAATTTACCAGACTTGGTGCGTCAGCTTTGCAAAGATATATTTCTCAGTTGCATTCTCTTTTCCCCAAACCCTGATAAGCCCTCTAACACAGTAATATATTGAACAGTGCTTGCATAGGGGTAGATTAAATGCCTTCTACCTTTCTTTTAGCTTTAACTTTCTAGACTTTAAGGTTCTATGATGCTTGGTGATTCCTTGCTGTACAGCAAAAGAAGATGGTTTTTTACTTACAAAAGAGTTCCGTAAGGGAATCTGTCAATCAGTCTTTGATATGGTGATAGGAGGTACTAGGTTCTTTCCTTCCTGTTACTCCAGTATCCTTTAGGGTATTCAACTGCTCTGCATTTAGGTAGAAAGCAGGGGGAGGTGTAGAGATGGTATGCATTATTCCCATCCAAAGTCCACTATCAAGAACTAATCACAAGACACTTTAATTCAGTTATTACTGATAAACACAGCCCCTGGATAGGTAGCTGCTTCCTATGGACAATTCTAAACTATATCTTAGTGTAGAAGAGGGATCAAATTTTTTGTACAGTTTCTTTCTGTGCCACATGTGAATTATGATTTGGAGATATAAAATATCAAAATTTAATTTCATAGTGTATAAAGCAGTTAAGGATCAAAGAAAAATTAAAATCTAGTCAAATTTTAGTGACCTAAATTCATAGTAAAATCTTTCCTTAGGAAAAAAAAATAAACGAAAACATCAAGGATTAATATATAATGCTTTCTATAAAGGGGGTTCCCTGATGGCTCAGATGGTAAAGAATCTGCCTGCAATGCAGGAGCCCCAGGTTCGATCCCTGGGTAGGGAAGATCCCCTGGAGAAGGAAATGGTGACCCACTCCAGTCTTCTTTCCTAGAGAATTCCATGGACAGAGGAGCCTGGCAGACTACAGTCCATGTGATCAAAAGAAGTTGGACACAGCTGAGCAACTAACACTTTGACGTTTTACTTTCTATAAGATGGAGAAATAGATTTAAACCAGGGAAACATCCTCAAACTTTGTCACAGATTTTTAGGGTAAATTAGTTTTGACTATTTATATTCTTTGACAAGGGTTCCCCAGGTATCTAAGTGGTAAAGAATCTGCCTGCCAAAGTAAGAGCTGAAGGAGCCACAGTTTTGATCCTTGGGCCGGGAAGATCCCCTGGAGGACAAAATGTCAACCCACCACAGTATTCTTGCCAGGATAATCCCATGGACAGAGGAACCTGGCAGACTACAGCCCATGGGGTCACAAAGATTCAACCATGACTGAGCACACATTCTTTGACATGTTCTTTTAAATGAAAAAGTAAATCTCATAACTTAAAGTTCAAATACGAAATGGCTCAGAAATGAATTAGAGAAAGTTTATTGAAAAAAAATTTCAAATTTTATGTAAATGACCAATGTGGAATATCTCATAGGCTGATAGAAAAAGACATCAGAGTAGAGCTCTCAGGAAGAGCCTTAGCAAAATGCAAATGAAGAAAAAGATCCATCGGTGTTTAAAGTGTCAGCGATAACGACCTTAAGAGCAGTGCATTCTGCAATTTGTAATCAGTTTATTAACTGATCAAATTAATGAATGACATTTTCATGTAGGCTTGCTTCCCTCAAGCTTATTAAAATTCCTTTGTATTACTGAAGTGGCTTAAATTTTAGATTTTCTCTTTTTTTTACGTTTTAGAAGAATTTTAATGATCTCTTAAAACTTGACCCAAATGGGAAAAAAATGAAGAAAAAGTTTAAAAATTTCATTCAGATAGATTAAGACAGTTAATAGTAAGCACTGCAAACTTTATTCCCTATTCCATTTTAATATTTACTCAAATGCTCACTCTTTGTGACTTCATGGACTGTAGCCCACCGGGTTCCTCTGTCCATGTGATGTCCCAGGCAAGAATACTGGAGTGGGTTGCCATTTCCTCCTCCAGGGGACCTTCCTGACCCAAGGATCAAACTCACATCTCCCGCATTGCCTGCATTGGCAGGTGGATTCTTTATCACCAGCACCATCTTGGACGCCTGTTTTAGTCTTTAGAAAAATAAAAATTACCTCTAGGAATTACTGACCAACAAACATATTCATGAATATAATTTGCAGATTATGTAAATATAGATAGAGGCCAAAACTATAAATTTTTCCCACTTTGGTTCATAAATACATTTTTTCTTGCCAGTTACCTCATTTGGTTCAAGTAGACCAAATGTTTTAGCAATAATCTTGCTAATTTTTAGCTAGACTATTATTTTAGCAAAAACGTTCTTGTAGAGGCCCGTGAAGCATTGTAACGGAAGCGTCCCTTCTGAGTTATAACCGGGTTTGTTTACAGACACCTCTAGCTGTCAGTCCCTGTGGTTTAGGGACTATTCTGGATTCCAAAGCCTGAGTTCATGACTCAGAAAGTCCAGGCAACCACTGTGTACATTATACAAAGCCTGCTCTGAGCTGGGACCACTCATGTCACTGGCGAATGTGTGCCCCAGACAGAGTACAGCCCTGCGCCCCAATCCAATTATCCTTATCATTAGTGGGAATCCAGCTTGCTCTAACTTTTCATCACTCTTAGTCATCCAGGAGACCCACACAGGTTCCTTTGCCAAGAATGTCAAAGTTTTAATTTTCACGCTGATGGAAATCAAACACAGTTTCTCTTCATTCCATCAAAAACACTGGTGAGGCCAATATCAGAACACTGGAGGTTAAGACATCTCATGTCTCTAATTTCCACAACCTGCATTTTAAAGCTCCATTCCATGTAGGGAATGTCCATGCGGTCTGACTATACAGTAAACAGGGTGAGGCAGCTCGGGTTGAGTGCAAAGGATCCTGGCTCTTTCTTGTCTTGTCTATAAAACTAGCTGCACGTTGACTTTGGTTCTCAAAGTTGACACCATCAAGAATCCGTGGTGTTTCTTTCCCTTCAGATTTGAGTGAACTTGGCATCAGAATTTACTAAGAAGAAGTTTCAGCAGTTGATGGTTGGGAAGATCATACTTATCATTTGCCATGCTAGACACAGTACACATTCACAGTTGCTTTTATTTCCATGGCTATCCAGCGAAGTAGGTAGACATCATCATTTATGGAAAAGAAAGCCATTTCAGAGCTAATAAGTGGTCCCAAGATTTTGCAATTCTGAAGTAGTATTTTTTTTTACATTACAAATCTGAGAAAAGAACTAGTAAGTAACTTTATAATAATTCTATAGTTCATGATCAAAGGTAAGGGTTATGATTTAGAATTTCTGCTCAGCATGTGATAATAAAGTCTGTAGCGAACACGAAGCCTAAATGNTTTTTTTTTACATTAAAAATCTGAAAAAGAACTAGTAAGTAACTTTAGAATAATTCTATAGTTCATGATCAAAGGTAAGGGTTATGATTTAGAATTTCTGCTCAGCATGTGATAATAAAGTCTGTAGTGAACACGAAGCCTAAATGATTGTGCATATGATAAAGCAACCTTGGTAGTTCCAGAATCATTGATAAATGATTGAAGGGAAGGAGGGTGTTGACAAGAGTAAGGCTGGTCAAGGGTATGCCTATTTAAAATGCAGACATTTTAAGTTTCCAACGTGAAGAAGATCAATAACATAATCTGATTTATGTTTTAGGGAAGATACTGGAAACCAGAAGACCAATACTTAGCCTTCCAAAATTCAGAGCAAGAAAAGAATAAAATTCTCAATGAATGATTTATCTGAGGGGGGACATTTACTCATTTAGAGAGCAGTTGGCTAACACTCCCTTTAAAAAAATCTTTTATTTTTAGATACTTATAGATTCATAGGTAGTTAAAAAAAAACCTATAGGAAATATTGTGAACCCTTCACCCTGCTGCTCCTAAGTTTCATACATCGTAAAACTATTAGTAATACCCTTCTGGAAGAAAAATATGCTTTTTCATGCTTTGCACTGCATATTAAAGTTTTTTGGCTCTTCTTTTCCTTTGGCCTGTGGCGCACCGCCTGTGGGAGCTTAGTTCCCTGACCAGGGATGGAACCTGGGCCTCCACAGTGAAAACATGGTCTTACCCACGGGACCACCGGGGAATTCCCTGTATACCAACTTGATCATAATTCCAAAGTGACTATAATGTTAAAATAAGCAACAATATTGTAAGAACTACTAAGGGAAAATAAGTATAAAGTTACAGCCTCTTGAATAAACTGTTGAATGGGACACAAAAAGTGAATGCCCCAAAGGAAAAAGAGATTATGTGTTTTACATATACGTTTGTAACGTTCTTTATGTTAAAACCCACACATTTAGCAATAGCCACGTCTTGTAGCTGAAGGGGAAGCAATAGCATATGTTCAGGAAGGGTGGATAATGAATGCCCCAGCCTTTGTCAGTAGATAAAAAATGAATGATTCGGAGTGATGATTTGAGATTTTGAGATCGTTAAAGGGTAAAGCAATCAGATTTACCTGCTCTGTTCACAGTGTATTGCAGATTCCTCTTGCTCTGGATCTCAAATCTGGTGAATTTTCTGTAGAATCAAATTTTGAGGTGTAGTTATGCATATCAGTCTGTGTTGCTTTCTTGGAGAGAATCAATGACCGATTTCTCAAAAAGTTCAGAGTCAAACTTTTATTTTTTGCTTAGAATGTATGGCCCTAACAATCTGACCTCTGTGCGTTGCTCTCGAATCATCTTCTAACCTGTCTTGACTCCACACATATCAAAAATGTGATGTTTTCCTAGTGCTTTCCAATACCCTTGCCTGGAAAACCCCATGGACAGAGGAGCCTGGTAGGCTGCAGTCCATGGGGTCACAAAGAGTTGGACACGACTGAGCGACTTCACTACTTTTCACTAATGCTCCAGCCTTCCTTTCAGGCAGGGGACTGAGCTTTTATTCAGGTGCCTTTCATCTATTTCCCTTCACTCCTCCTAAGAAGTATTAATATTTGGCCACCCTTCAGCTTAAGGAAATCTACTCTTAGAAACCTTCCTATAATCTCCTTTTCACCTTGACATCAAAGCTATACTCTTTATTTTCTTTTTTCACTCATTGCCTCTTAATCATTAAAAAAAAAATCACAAAATTCTCTTTCCTCAAATCTGTGAGGAATATATATATATATATTTCAGTATCCATGCTTAACATGATGGGTGTCACATTATTTTAAAGGAATGAAGGCATCTGTGCATATATTAAAATTTTTTTCCTCCTAATTATCAGTTCAAGAAATTCCTGTTTTGGTACAAGAAGTAGAGAAGCTCTAATTGATGTACTATGGATTATTTTTGAATGACTGCATCTGAGTCTATTATAGTAATTTTACTCTTCAACTAGTATAAAGTGAAAGTGAAGTCACTCAGTCATGTCCAACTCTTTGCGACCCCATGGGCTGTAGCCTACCAGTCTCCTCTGTCCGTGGGATTTTCCAGGCAAGGGTACTGGAGTGGGTTGCCATATCCTTCTCCAGGGGACCTTCCCTACCCAGGGATCGAACCCAGGTCTTCCACATTGCAGGCACATGCTTTACCATCTGAGCCACCAGGGAAGCCCTCAACTAGTATGGAGATTGTGATTTTATAAGTATGGTCAGATTTAAGCTTCTGGAGGAAAAGGCTGTTTGCCTGGTCTCTGTATTCCCAGGTAGCACCAGCCATAGATTATCACATATCATTGACACTCTTCAATTGTGTATTTGTTTTGAACTCACAAAGGCAGGGATGTAAGTGTCAGGGTTTTTTTTTTTTTTTTTTTTTGGCATNCTGGTCTCTGTATTCCCAGGTAGCACCAGCCATAGATTATCACATATCATTGACACTCTTCAATTGTGTATTTGTTTTGAACTCACAAAGGCAGGGATGTAAGTGTCAGGGTTTTTTTTTTTTTTTTTTTTTTGGCATCTGATCTTTCACCAAATTCTTCTCATATCTCTTGCATGTGGGGGTTCAGGCTACAAACAAGAACATTTTCTATTTCCTACAACGAAACTGAAATGGAAATTTAACTCAGATTGTGCTCTTGACATCCCTACTTAGGCTGTTCTTAATCAATGCAGTTGTTATTTCTAAGCCAGTTGTCGTAATTATATTTTTGTTGGCTTTCTTCATTATATTTCTTCTCCAGATGGTCCACAATATAGGTTTTTTGGCTTCCTTCCTAATATCAAACTATAGGAATATTACACCATCTTCCTTTAAAAACAAAATCTCAATTGGTTTCTTATTTGCCAATGGTTAGAGCTTTGAAATTCCTCCTCCTGGGGCCCTTCATATTTCAATGATTTCATTATGGAAGAGAACTCCCTTGGGAGATCCTGTTTTTAATTTCAGTCTGAACAACGTTCTGGCAAAACTCTGATACCATGGATTAGATTTTGACGTCCTTACTTTTATCTAAAACGTGATAAAAGCATTCTTCTCTGGAAATTCTGCTGAATTGAAACTCATGAACTGACTCATGACAACATTAACTGGAAAACAAGGCAATTTTTCACAAAACAAGCAAAAATAGTAATCTGCAGTGAGAGGTTTTGAAGAGTTTGTAGCTCAAATACAAGGGCGTTTTGAGAGTGTATCTAAATTTTAAAGAATGTCAGCTCCTGTTCATTTATTTAACACTAGGAAGGCCCACACTAGTGTATAAATTCTCTGTGCTCAGTTTTCCTTTTATTTTAAAATATTACACAGAATTTCATTTTTGTTTCCCCCTGAAAATGAAATAGCTAATTCAGGTAATGAAAAAATGCCTGATTAAAAAAAGAAAACACCTCCATAAGTGTAACTATCATTATATTATTATTATTATTATTATTGCTAGAAGTAGTAGTATCTAGTGTTCTAGCAATAAATATTTGTCTAACACAAAATTATTGTGTTTATATGTAATTAGTAGGATTTGCCTTTGGTGATATCTTCTTGCCTGTCTTTAAAAAAATGAATAGTAAGAACCAAATCACATATAGTTTTTTACATGATCAGCTAATTTAGCTTAGTCTGTGGACCACAATTCTTGAAATGCTGTTTAATCCTAACATTTCAAACTTTAGCACTTTAACAGTGCGAGAATTGTTGGAAAATAATCGAAAGTTACTGTTAGGAGAAAGAAAGAAGGAATTGAGAAGGGTAAGTTAGAGAAGCACAGTTGGCTTTAGAAAGAAAGCTCAAGAAAAATCTGAGAGAGGGATCCCTTGTGTAATGACATGCTGGCATCTATGATGTTACTTCAGAAGCAGCTGTCTTCATAGCTGGAGGCGACTTCCAGTCAATTGTCACACAGGTTGATGACAGTGTCATTTTGTGTAATATAATCTACTATAGTCATCTATGGTAGGTGGCGATAATGCTGAACACGATGGGTCCATGTTATTACTTCCTTATTTACCAGCATACTCCCTGCAGCTATCATGATGCCCAGCCACTTTACTGAGCTGGTTTTCAGTTGAAACTTGTGGACTGAAAGAGTAAATGAATGAATTGAAAAAAGAAATAAACATCATGTAGTTGACATATTTATACCTTTCACAGTTAAAAATACTAAATATATAGATAGTGGCTCTGAACTTTGACTAAATCACCTAGGAACTTAAAAATTCTAATTCTCAAGCTGTGTTCCAGACCACTTAAATCAGAATCTCTAGAAGTGGGATCAAGGCCTTAACTTTATTTTAAATAATGTTTTCAGGTATTTCCACCAGGCAACCCATGTTGATAACGACTGGTCTAGACCCAAACCGATGAATGAATGGGTGAATCTGTGTTCAGTCATGTCCAGCTCTTTTTGGCCCCACAGACTCTAGTCTGCAAGACTTCTCTGTCCTTTGAAATTTTTAGGCAGGAGTACTGGTGTGGGTTCCCATTTTCTCCTCTAGGAGATCTTCCCGACCCCAGAATCACACTTGAGTCTCTTGTGTCTCCTGCATTAGCAGGCAGGTCCTTTACCAACTGCACCTCCTGGAAAAACCAACAGAACACGGCAAAGGGAATCCAAAGCAAAGCCTGGTGCAAGGGAATCAAAACTGCCTCGGGAATCATCACTATTGAAGATGAATCTGATTTCAAGTTACTTCACCAAATGTTTTTATGTCTGAATGTTTAAATCCTCAATGTTCACATTTTAGGATAGTGATTACNGTGTCTCCTGCATTAGCAGGCAGGTCCTTTACCAACTGCACCACCTGGAAAAACCAACAGAAGATGGCAAAGGGAATCCAAAGCAAAGCCTGGTGCAAGGGAGTCAAAACTGCCTCGGGAATCATCACTATTGAAGATGAATTTGATTTCAAGTTACTTCACCAAATGTTTTTATGTCTGAATGTTTAAATCCTCAATGTTCACATTTTAGGATAGTGATTACCCAAAGTCATATGTTGAATGAAAAGAAAAAAAAAAGTGAGGACAGTCTAGAGACCTCTGAGACAACATTAAATGCACCACATTAAGGAGCCACATTGGGTTAACTAAGGGATGGTTAAAAAAAGGCATTAAGAGGTGAATGACATAANACCCAAAGTCATATGTTGAATGAAAAGAAAAAAAAAAGTGAGGACAGTCTAGAGACCTCTGAGACAACATTAAATGCACCACATTAAGGAGCCACATTGGGTTAACTAAGGGATGGTTAAAAAAAGGCATTAAGAGGTGAATGACATAATCAGAATTACGCTTAAATAGATGATCCTGTCAGTGATATGAAAGGAGATTTGACAGGAACAACCAGTTAGGACACACATGTCTGTGCCTAGAGAAGAAAGGTGATAATGACACAGGGGCCAACAGCTTTGAGAAAAACTGAAATAAGGACCTTGCCGACTGATGTTGAGGAGTACTGAGTCACGGAGAGAGAGTACCCAGACTCCCTACGCCCATAGCCTGGGCAAGTGTGTAGGTTCAAAGGTCTAACTCAGAAACAGATTACAGATAAAAGTGTAATGTCAGGAAGAAATTAATAAATGTAGTGTTGGGCATGTTGGATTCAAGATGTTGGATGAAGAACGCTGAAGTCTAGCAGATATTCAGACATACATGCTTGAAACCGAAGCTCATGGTCTGGCTAAAGAGAGTGATTTAGGGATCTTTAGTGCAGATCTGTTTCAAAAATCATCCGCGTGACTTGAAAGAGTCTGCAGACTCAGAAGAGCAAGGGCTAAAGACGGAAACGGAAGGAAGCCCAAGGCTGTGCGAGGGAGGGGCATCTGCGAAGGCGGGGAGACAGCTGAGGCTGGGAGGCCAGAGGTGCACGGGGCGTTTTAAAGGGTTGAAGGTGCTCACAGATGAAGCAGAGGATGGATTCACGAATGCCAACAAATAGCTGCTGGATTTGACAGCTGGGAAGTTACTGCTGACTTTAGTGATCGTACTTTTGCTTGGGTTGTGGGGGCAGAAGCCACCTTCAAGGTTGAAAGAGAGAAAATGATTATGTGGAATAAAGTCACGTCTGCCCTTTCAAAGAGTTTGGGTGAGAGAGTCGGAGGAGAGTGGGAGTGTGATGAGAAGGAGCTACAGGATCAAGACAAGATTGCTTGGTTATTCTTCATCTTTTTCTGTAGATTTAGGATGAGGCACAGGGGGATGCTTTAAGAAAAGAAGGTATCAATCATAATTATCCGAGAAACTAAAAATACAGAAAAGATGGCCGGAAGGTTGAAAGGATAGTCATCAAAAGGAATCTGTGACAGTACTGCTATCACTATCCAGGTCTTTCCTTTTATGATGGTCTCCATCAGTCTCATTTGTAGGCAAGGTCAACTTCACTCCTGTGCATTACCTGTCCTCAGGCCCACATTGAATCATAGAAAGATAATGATGTTGACAACAAATAAAGTTGATTGAATGCACTCTGTGACCTAGGCGCTGCGTTGTCTTTTACACGTAATGAGTAACTGAGAAACAGCCATTACAGTCAACAGTATTTACCCGACTTATCGATGGAAAACTAAGGCTCAGAGTGCTATGAACGAATGTCTGAAGGCAACAGTGAGTGAATAGCTGCTAGGATATAAGCCCAGCTCTGTCTGAAACCAAGGGCGGCACTGTTTGCACTGAATCCAGCTAACCTGACTCCTGTAGCTGTTGTTGCTGTGTGTTAGTCGATCCGTCGTGTTTGACTCTTTGCGACCACGTGGACTGTAGNGCACTGAATCCAGCTAACCTGACTCCTGTAGCTGTTGTTGTTGTGTGTTAGTCGATCTGTCATGTTTGACTCTTTGCAACCGCATGGACTGTAGTCTGCCAGTCTCCTCTGTCCATGGAATTCTGTGGGCAAGAATCCTGGGATGCATAGTCATTCCATTATCCAGGGGATTTTCCTGACCCAGGGATCGAACTGGGGTCTCCTGCATTGCAGGAGGCCTCTTTACCATCTGAGCCACCAGGGAAGCCCAACTTGACTCCTGTAATATTTGTTTAATATTTAGTATTTAAATATGTGTTTAAATGTGTTTTAAATGTCATCTTGATAAGTGTTTGGCAGTGACCAGTCCTTTTCTTAGCTGTTCAAGGAGGTAAAGTTTGTATCCAGTCCCTCTGCTTTTAACGTCCTGAGAGTAAAGACTGAGCAATCTGTAATGCTGATTGTCCCTCGATGCACTAGAGCCGATTCAGATTCAATAAATCAGAGTTCCTCTGCCCCTTCCAAGTGCTCATAGCAAAGCATTTGATACATGCCTTTCCTAAGCTTTCCTTATTACTAGTTACTAAAGAGAAAGGCAGAAAGATTGGCTATTTGGAGTGGCTTTCTAATAAAGGACACTACAAGCCTTAAGACATAATAAAGCATTGTATTACTTTTATGGCCTTAGTTTATTTGAGTTTGGCTTGGCTGAATGTTAGCTAATATACTTTGCAAACAATCTGTATTTTAAGTAAGTACCTTTTAAATTTCACTGCCGCTTCTTTATCGAGGCATTTGGAAGCGCAAAGGAAGGACCGTGTCTACATTAATCATGCCATTAGAGAGACTGTTCCCTGACACAGGCACTTCGTACATACTGCAATGAATGACCGTCCATTGAGGGCTACAGACATGTTATACCAAAGGTGCCCATGGGGAGATTCATGGGCCAAAGGCACTCTCTCTGGAAAATGAAATAATGTTTGGGAGATCCAAGCTAGATATAAATATTGACCGTTCTCTTCAAGTAGCAGATATAGCAGCCCTCATAACCTCAAGGTGTGACAGGGTGTGTGGGTGGACATACAGGCCCTTATGTCTCTAATGACAGCTGGACGGCATGCGTTTCAGCTGCAACCTTTCTAATTCACTTTTGGACCATGTTTATTGATTTTAAAAGAATGAAGACTGTCGAGTGAGATATTGCTCAGCTGTGGTTATGACAGTCTATAAAAAACAAAAGCATAACCCTCTATCACAACTTGATACTTTAGGGGAAAGAATTCACTGAAAATTCTTGCTTGCTCTTGCACTTATCTGACATTTAGATTGTATGAACACTTTCTTTTCTTTTTTAAAAATTTATTCATTTAACATATATTTGGTGCCTATTCTGTGCTAGGTCTTGGATGTACAGTACTGAATCATGTTGACTGAGATCATTTTTCTNAAAAAAAAAAAAAGATCCCAGGACAAAATTTTAAAGAATAAAGACAAAGAAAGGAGTGAGGCTAATGATTGGGTGGCATATGCATTAGTCTATGGAGGAAGGGGCGTGGCTTTCTCAACAAAGTTGGGCGCCACCCCCTTTTCACCATTTTTGGTCCTTTAATGTCCGATCATGGCTGCTGGTGGTAGTGGTGTTAGTTGCTCAGTCCTGTCCAGCTCTTTGAGGCCCCATGGACTGTAGCATGCCAGGCTTCCCTGCCTTTCACTATCTCCTAAAGACAGCTCAAACTCATGTTCATCGAGTCGGTGATGCCGTCCAACAATGTCATTCTTTGTCATCCTCTTCTCCTCCTGCCCCCAATCCCTCCCAGCATCAGAGTCTTTTCCAGTGGGTCAACTCTTTGCATGAGGTGGCCAAAGTCCTGGAGTTTCAGCTTTAGCATCAGTCCTTGCAATGAAAACCCAGGACTGATCTCCTTTAGAATGGACTGGTAGGATCTCCTTGCAGTCCAGGGGAATCCCAAGAGTTGTCTCCTACACCATAGTTCAAAAGCATCAATTCTTCAGCATTCAGCTTTCTTCACAGTCCAACTCTCACATTCGTACATGACCACTGGAAAACTATAGCCTTGACTAGATGGACCTTTGTCGGCAAAGTAATGTCTCTGCTTTTCAATATACTCTCTAGGTTGGTCATAACTTTTCTTCCAAGGAGTAAGAGTCTTAATTTCATGGCTGCAGTCACCATCGGCAGTGATTTTTGGAGCCCCCCAAAATAAAGTCTGACACTGTTTCTGCTGTTTCCCATCTATTTCCCATGAAGTGATGGGACCGGATGCCATGATCTTCATTTTCTGAATGTTGAGCTTTAAGCAACTTTTTCACTCTCCTCTTTCACTTTCATCAAGAAGCTTTTTAGTGCCTCTTCACTTTCTGCCATAAGGGTGGTGTCATCTGCATATCTGAGGTGATTGATAATTGTATATGACATTGAAAATGTTGATCAATCTTGTGAAGCACAAGAGGTCAGGAGAAAGCAAATGGGGATATAATTTTTATTAATAAAGACCTCCTTGAGGAAACTAGCATTTAGAATAACAACTGAAGTAGAGTTAACTGGGTCTACAGAACAGTTAGAATTCCCTGTGCTGCAAGGACACATAAGAGAATCACATTTTTAGTGAATCGACGCTACTTATTTGAGATAGGCACGAGTGGTAAAGAACTTGCCTGCATAAGAGATACAGGTACAATCCCTGGGTCCAAAAGATCTCCTGGAGGAGGGCATAGCAACCCACTCCAATATTATTTACTGGAGAATCCCGTGGACAGAGAAGCCTGGTGGGCTACAGTCCATGAGGTCACAAAGAGTCAGAGATGACAAGTGACTTAACACACACATAAACACACACACACACACACACACACACACACACACACATCTGGAGAGAAGCGGATGCTGATGGAAATCAGTATGCATTGAAGATGCTGCTGCTGCTGCTGCTGCTGCTAAGTCGCTTCAGTCGTGCCCAACTCTGTGCGACCCCATAGACGGCAGCCCACCAGGCTCCCCTGTCCCTGGGATTCTCCAGGCAAGAACACTGGAGTGGGCTGCCGTTTCCTTCTCCAATGCATGAAAATGAAAAGTGAAAGAGAAGTTGCTCAGTCGTGTCTGACTCTTTGTGACCCCGTAGACTGCAGCCCACCAGGCTCCTCCCTTCATGGGATTCGCCAGGCAAGAATACTGGAGTGGATTTGATTATTTCTATCATTAATATTTGAAGAAGGAACTGGCAACCCACTCCAGTACTCTTGCCTGGAGAATCCCATGGAGGAAGGAGCCTGGTAGGGTACAGTCCCTGGGGTCGCAAAGAGTGGGACATGACTGAGCAACTTCACTTCATCATTAATATTTCATAGTTTAAAGAATCTCTGACTCTAGGCAAACACCTGCCATCCAGGTATCAATAGCCTGAAGCCTGATACACTGCCCCGTGGATAGATCTTAGTGGATAGCACCCTTTTGTTGTTCTACCCCAGATTTTGTATGATGTCATCCTCTATTGAAGACTATAATGCTTGTTAAATCATTTTAGGATATGTTCCAGAGGTCTGAGCTCAATGAACATGTCCTTATTTCTCCAATGGTAACATTCCCCTCTCTTATGGTACTTTTTCAGTAATTTCCCATATTTTATTCTGATCCTTTTGAAAGAGGTGATGGCAACCTTGGAAAAAATGAGAAAAGAAAAGAAAAAAAAACCACATTGTTTTGTAGCACAGGTTACTACATTATTGCACATTCATTTTCTATAGGAAATTTAATTAATTATTGAGTAAACATGCTTTCTATTGATTCTATGTTGGTTACTTTATAATATGAATAATGGAAGTATACCATAATGTTATTTGAGCACAGTAGATTAGAGGCTCTATTGTGGAACAAATAGAATAAAAGATACTGGCATTTCGGTGGAAGGAGGGTGTCTGTCTCCATGTGAAAGAGGATGACTTTCTATACTCTCAAAAATAAACAAATTATGATGGGAAGGAAGAGTCATATTAGCAACAAGGTTTGGATTCCATAGAGGACTTTATTAGTCACTGAGCTTCCTGATGATATCACTGTACCCCTTAAACATTACTATTTACAATAAATGACTATTTAGAACCAGCTCTAAATGCTCTGTGTAACCCTTGATTTTCAAATCAAAGGAAAGAGAGAGTAATCAGATATGTTTACTATGCTTCTCCCCACCTAGAATCTGTGCTCCTATGTGTGTAGAAAGTTTTATAGCAAAACCACTATAATGAGTATAAGGAAGAAAACTTGCTCTATGAAACTTAGCAGTAATCCAAAATTAGTGGATTCACTGTTGGAAATTTCTTTTTCATTTTAACATATTTCTTTTTTATCAGAGGACAATTGCTCTGCACTGTCGTGTTGGTTTCCACCATGCAGCAACGGGAATTTGCCGCAGGTGTGCCTATGGTTGCTTCCTCTTGAACCTCTCTCCCACCTTCGCCACACCCCACCCCTCCAGCCATCACAAAGCACTGGGCTGAGCGCCCCATGTTATACAGCAATTTCCCACTAGCTGTTTTACACCTGGGAATGTGTATGTATATGTCGAAAAAGCAAGAGAGTTCCAGAGAAACATCTATTTCTGCTTTATTGACTATGCCAAAGCCTTTGACTATATGGATCACAATAAACTGTGGAAAATTTTGAAAGAGGTGGGAAGACCAGACCACCTGACCTGCCTCTTGAGAAACCTGTATGCAGGTCAGGAAGCAACAGTTAGAACTGGACATGGAGCAACAGACTGGTTCCAAATAGGAAAAGGAGTACATCACCCTGCTTATTTAACTCATATGCAGAGTACAATGGAGAAGACAATGACACCCCACTCCAGGACTCTTACCTAGAAAATCCCATGGATGGAGGAGCCTGGTAGGCTGCAGTCCATGAGGTCGCTAAGAGCNCTGACCTGCCTCTTGAGAAACCTGTATGCAGGTCAGGAAGCAACAGTTAGAACTGGACATGGAGCAACAGACTGGTTCCAAGTAGGAAAAGGAGTACATCACCCTGCTTATTTAACTCATATGCAGAGTACAATGGAGAAGACAATGACACCCCACTCAAGGACTCTTGCCTAGAAAATCCCATGGATGGAGGAGCCTGGTAGGCTGCAGTCCATGAGGTCGCTAAGAGTTGGACACGACTGAAGGACTTCGCTTTGACGTTTCACTTTCATGCATTGGAAAAGGCAACCCACTCCAGTGTTCTTGCCTGGAGAATCCCAGGGACGGGGGAGCCTGGTGAGCTGCTGTCTATGGCGTTGCACAGAGTCGGACACGACTGAAGCGACTTAGCAGCAGAAGTAGCAGCAGCAGAGTGCATCATGAGAAATGCTGGGCTGGATGAAGCACAAGCTGGAATCAAGATTGCTGGGAGAAATATCAATAACTTCAGATATGCAGATGATACCACCCTTATGGCACAAAGTGAAGAACTAAAAAGCCTCTTGATGAAAGTGAAAGAGGAGAGTGAAAAAGTTGGCTTAAAGCTCAACATTCAGAACACGAAGATCATGGCATCCAATCCCATCGTTCATGGCAAATAGATGGGGAAACAGTGTCTGACTTTATTTTTCTGGGCTCCTAAATCACTGCAGATGGTGATTACAGCCATGAAATGAAGACTCTTACTCCTTGGAAGGAAAGCTATGAACAACCTAGACAGCATATTAAAAAGCAAAGACATTACTTTGCCAACAAAGGTCTGTCCAGTCAAGGCTATGGTTTTTCCAGTGGTCATGTATGTATGTATGTGAGAGTTGGACTGCAAAGAAGGCTGAGCGCTGAAGAATTAATGCTTTTGAACTGTGGTTGGAGAAGACTCTTGAGAGTCCCTTGGACTGCAAGGAGATCTAACCAGTCCATCCTAAAGGAGATCAGTTCTGGGATTTCTTTGGAAGAAATGATGCTAAAGCTGAAACTCCAATACTTTGGCCACCTCATGCGCAGAGCTGACTCATTTGAAAAGACACTGATGCTGGGGAAGATTGAGGGCAGGAGGAGAAGGAGATTACAGAGGATGAGATAGTTGGATGGCATCACTGACTCGATGGACACGGGTTTGGGTGGACTCTGGAAGTTGGTGATGGACAGAGAGGCCTGGTGTGCTGTGGTTCATGGGGTCACAAAGAATCAGACATGACTGAGCGATTGAACTGAACTGAGTATATGTGTCCATGTTACTTTCTCAGTTCTTCCCACCTTTTCCTTCCCCTGCTGTGTCTACAAGCCAGTACTCTGTATTCCTTCCCTGAAAACAAATTCATCAAGCACCACTTTTCTATATTCCATATATATATGAATTAATATATTATATCTGTTTTTCTTTTTCTGACTTATTTTGTATAACAGACTATAGGTTTGTCTACATCAGTTCAGCTGACTCAGATTTGTTCCTTTTTACGGCTGAGTAATATTCAATGGTATATATATACCAGAATGCCTTTATCTCTTCATCTATCGATGGACATCTAGGTTGCTTCCGTGTCTTGGCTACTGTAAATTTTGCTGCGATGAACACTGGAGTACATGTGTCCTTTGGGAGTATAGTTTTCTCAGGGTATACGCCCAGTAGTCAGAGGGCTGGGTATTGTGGTAGTTTCATTCCTATTTTTTTTTTTAAGGAATCTCCATACTATTTTCCATAGTGGCTGCATCATTTTATATTCTTTAGGGTGCTTCTGATGTACTGTGCATAGAACACTGTATTCAACTTATAACTGTGTCCACTAATCTTATTCTGGAGGCCAAACACAGAAATAGAAGAAAAAGAGCATTAAATAACTTACAGAATCATACTTGAGTATTTAGTCATAAATAGAAAAAAATACATGAATTCATCTCACACAAGAGAATAGATTGACAGACTTATTTTATTTTTTATTAAAATTAAAATGTCAAGAAAAGACTCAAATGTTCATGCCAGCACTTTATTAAGAACTGTTCAATAGATCTGTTTCCAAAGAATCATTGTTAAAACTTCATAGTTTGTATGAAGTGGAGGGGATATTTAAGAACTAACTTCTCTTCAGCTAACGTGCTTTATACTGACGTCCAGGTGCATACAGACGTATTTCTCTATACATTTCCCATAATCATGAGATTTTTTCAAGAGTGAATATTGAAAGATTGCTATTAAATTCAACCCATGGTTTAGAGTGAATGACTAATAAACTCTAAGTTGTGCAATTTTAAAAGTCACTACTTATTTGAAATGGGAACCAAATAAGTTTCCTTTTCTAAAGATTTTATTGCTTTATAAATGTAACAGTAACCCATCAATATGTATGTGAAATAATATCACTGGAACTACACAGAAGAAGCCAGTACATTTAATATCAAGTACAATAGTAAAATAAGATGATTAATAATTAATAATTTAATATATGCAAACTCACTTTGATATGATCTTTCTTTAGTACTCTTTCATTTGCTCTTTTCCCAATTGTTTATTTTTTGTTAATTTTGCTATTTTTTGGTAGTGCATGAAACATCTTTCTATTATTTTAGTATCTCTAAGATACACAGAGTTCCCCACTTCACTTTTTTGGGGATTTCGAAGCTCATTAATTTTTCTGCACCAGGTAATTTTATAATGCATTTGATGAGTGTGAACTTTTGACAATTCAAAAGCTGAAGTGTCCTTTCCTTTATTTAGAGACTGCTTCCCTACCTAGTGATAATGAATCCACTTACCAGTGCAGGAGATGCAAGAGATGCAGGTTCAATCCCTGGGTAAGAAATACCTCTTGGAGTGGGAAATGGCAACCCACTCCAGTATTCTTACCCAGGAAATCCCACTGATGGAGGAATCTGGTGGGCCACAGTCCCCGGGATTGCTGAGTTGGATATGATTGAGCGCTCACCCACATGCACACACACACACATACACACAGGCACACACACACACACACACACACACACACACACACTCTACCCAGACTGTTTTTGAGAAAATGAATTGAATCTTATTTCTGTAGCTTATTTCTGAAATCATAAGCCACTCCTTTCCTTTCACACTGTCTGTTAGACTTGTGAGTAAGGGTTTCTGCTAACACCTCTCTTAAAAGGTTGTTGGTAGTAAGTTGCCAGCGGACAGTTGTTCGTGTGGGCTGGTTTCTTTGAGACTGCTGGGGTGGGGGCAGTAGGGTTGTTCTCATGAGCACCTTAACAGATATATGTACTGTTCGATTTTTGGTGCCACTATTATTTAACACAAAAGAGATACTCCTAAAATATTTTTTGATATAAATTTATTTATTTTAATTGGAGGCTAATTTGAAGTCAATGAAGATTATATATTTCTGATTTTTTGAAAACATACAGATATGGTCTATAGTGAGAGAAAGAAAACTGAAACCTAATTATTCAGACAAATAGAATCATGAGAGGTCACAAATGGCAATATTTACTATTTTAAGAGTAAAATACTTTGTGCAATGATTGGGGAGGTTTAACTTTGACCAAGTTCACTCACAGATTCATGGACAATTTCCCGAAAAGTATTTGTTAAATCAAATATGAACAAATATGGTTTAATAATTGGTAATATTAGTAATACATAATGGACTCTATAGGTCTGTTCTTTCATGATGACTAGTTAGGAAAGAGTTGACTAGAGTAAACTAACCCTGCTTCACCTAAACTGCCCCCACCCAATATTCCAAGATTAAGAACAAGAGTAGTAACTCCATGGTTTTGAAGTGATTCAAAACAGAAATTCTTGTTCAACAAAAGCCAATGTCTTTCCTATTAGTTAATAAAATGGTAGAAACAGTCAGTTTGTCCTGCAAGGTGATCAAACCAGTCAGTCTTAAAGGAAATCAACTTCAAATATTCATTAGAAGGACTGAAGGCTGAAGCTAAAGCTCCAGTACTTCGGCCACCTGATGTGAAAAGCTGACTAATTGGAGAAGACTATGACGCCAGGAAAGACTGAAGGCAAAAGGAGAAAGAGGTGGAAGAAGATGAAACGTTTATACAGCATCACTGGCTCAATGGACATGAATTTGAGCAAACTCTGGGAGATAGCGGAGGACAGAAGAGCCTGGCGTGCTGCAGTATGGGGTTGCCAAGAGTCAGGCATGACTTGACTCAGCGACTAAACAAGAACAGTCACAGAGAATGACCATTCTTTCCCACGACAATACACCCCTTTGTTCCATCCCAGAAGAGCTGGAGCACAACTGAGCCATAGCAGCAATAACTCTCATGAGCCAGGAGGACAAGAGGCCCAGGCTCAGAGTCCCAGCCACCAACTGTCCGCTTCCAGCCATATTCCCTTGCTGACAGCTTTGGGCCTCTGGACTGTCATACACTAAGTAAGAGGTAGCAGTCCATTTCATAGCAATTGGGAATGAGCCTGGATGGCAATAGAAATATTCTTTAGATACTTTGGGCTTCTGATTCCTCATTTATGATTTTGACATAATAATATTGGCTTTATTTACTTAACAGACTTTTAGGAGATAAAATAATAAAAACCAGAATTGGCCTGTAAGATTTAAAAGTGCCACAAAAGGTATACTATTAATTATTGTCATATTATTGGCATATTCCAAGTACACTTGGGAAGTATCAAAGGTAGATACTGTCTTTCAATTCCAGGAAGAAAAGAACAATGGTTTTTGCTATTTTAACAAGGTTATGATAGCCACTTCTTGTCCCTAAATTTACTTTTGTTGACTTAATGGAAGAAACATGCCAGGAAAATATATACCCTTTTATTTATGACCATATTATGTGTAAGTATCAGCAAGTCTTTAAAACAACGAAGTTTGACAAATCCAGTGGCATTGGTAAAGTGGTAGAAACAGGTTGTGTGCGCCTTTTTGTTTTGGAATGGAGGGGTAATTCTAGGCCTCCCAGTCTTAATAAATCATTATGTCCTTGAAAATGAAAAAAAAAAAGTCAGAACTCAGAGTATTTAGAACTAAAAGCTAGTGAGTGAAGGTGACCATTTCGAAGCTGCATTTTGTTCTTCCAATCCTTTACTTTTGGGTGGGTCAGGAAGGTATTTCGGCTTCAGTGAGGGCATTTTGCTGTAATTACAATGAATTGCAGCCGTGATTGCAGTTGTTTTGTGATGCCTGTGGTGTCATTACCAAGATGCGATTACCAATTGCTATATGAAATTAGTTATGCATGAAATGAAGGGGAAGCATAAATACTAGGAGGGAGAGTCTGAGCACAGGCTTCATCCTCATTGTCTTCCAGACCCACTGATGCTTATGCATAATGTGGTCATAAAACTTTAATTTATTTCAGAGCCATAGGAATAGAAGGGTTCTTTAAAGGTCATCCAGGACATCCCCCTGTTTCCAGGTCCTTGAACAAACCTAAAAAGATAATGAATGAACCCTTTTTCCCAAGAAAATTAAAAATCTTCTAATGGTTTAAGATGAGTCATGGTAGTAAGAAGAATTTCTACAGTGTAGTGATGCATAGTGTTCAATGCTCAGTTAATATAATGTATTTTATATGTATTATTCACCAAATTAATTCATCTGTTGTCTTTTAAATATTTTAACTTTATAATATAATTTCAGCATAAAACTTTTGGAAATTGTCTTTGTATGCCATATGTCTTTTTAAGAAATGATATATTCCCAAAATTTACAGTTAATAGAAAATTCTCAATATAATATCTAAAAGCTCATTCAAAATGGTTTAAAAACTTTTGAAGAACATGTTACACACACATCCATACACTTTACATACTCCAGTGCAATGGATCAGTGTATAAAGTGGGACAGTTTAACAAAAGTCTAAAAATTAGATATTTTTGTATGGTGAACTCACTTGGAATGCATCTGTAGAATTTTTAAGATTAAGTTATGAGTTTTCTGTTTAGTCATAAAAGTAGGTTTCCATTTATCCTTGTTGGATACTTATTATATGGTATTCAACTGATACGGTTCGTGGTTTGGTGTAGAAGAAGCAGTCATGTTCCATATTTCACCATTCACATCATGAAGTTTCACATAACAGTGAATCAAATATCTTTGAAGCCTGACTGTAAGATGATATCCACCAAAGCCAAGGACTTTTGAAAACACATGATGATGTTTTTATTTTCTCTTGTAGGAAGACTGCCTTAGTGTAACAAACACTGGGCCGCTGTGGCTCAGTGGCCTGGCTTAGACATTGGTTAGGTCAATGATTCCCTCTTGGACTCAGTTTCTTCTCTGCCAAATGGAGATCATAAATCTGTCGTTTATTATTGTGAGGCTGCAACGAAATAACACGTTCAGTTTCCTAGCAAATTACTGAAGACATAACAGGTGGCCTGCAAAGGGGAGTGCACTGCCTCACTCCCTCCTTCAAAACGAAGTGCTGCAGAGGGTTCTGGCATGTGAAGATCTCATGAGTACTTGAGCTCTTTACTTGGGCCTAAAAGGATATGATCAAATGAAGAGTTATGAAAGCATAACATGTGACTCAGCATTTCAGTTTAGGAAACTATAGTACTGACATTAGTACTTGAAACAATACTCTGCAAAAGAGAATTATCTTTCCTGCTTCTATGTACATTTTGTTCAATATTAGTGACATAGGATCTTAATGTAATTGTATATTGCACACTGATTCAACAAATGTGGCCAATATTGGCTCACCCTATGCATCACAGTGCTTTTCACACGCCACTGTTTACCTAGAAAAGGCAAACTACTGTTTGAGATCTATAGCTTCCCAGTTGTATAGTTTTTAACCTCAATATTCAGACTTACATCATTTTTCTCGCTAGTAAAGCTGAGATTTTCAGACAGCTCTTCTAACCACACATAGGTAGCATTTTTCTATTTCTCTGTTACACGGGGAAATCATAACATTGATTTCTGAGGAGTCTAACAATTCTGTTTTGACCACTAAATTGTCAAAAGATTGGCATCATTTCCTACTACACTATTCCCTCCACTTTGCTATCCTGGTAATATACAGATGACGATAATGAAACAAATAATATCCAGTGTTTGAGGAGGAAATGTTTGTGAAAAACAAACAAAAGCTAGGCTAGGAAGGCTTGGATGTAAAGTGAAGGAAGGGATAAATGAAAGGATAAAGAACTCCTAAATAGAGTAGGAATAGAGAAATACTGTGTGTGAAAACAGGACAAACTACCTCTGATTCATCCACATATTGGGATCGGGATACACCTGTGACAAGCACATCCCTTAAGCCTGAATTTCTTCTAAAGTTATAAAACATGGTAAGTATGAATGCTCAGTCACCTCAGTCAGCCTGACTGTTTGTGACTCTGTGGACTATACTGACTGTTTGTGACTCAGGTGGACTGTAGTCCACCTCCTATTTATTGACTATGCCAAAGACTTTCATTGTGTGGATCACAATAAACTGTGGAAAATTCTTCAAGAGATGGGAATACCAGACCACCTTACCTGCTTATTGAGAAATCTGTATGCAGGTTAGGGAACAACAGTTAGAATTGGACATGGAAACAACAGACTGGTTCCAAATAGGAAATGGAGTACCTCAAGGCTGTATACCGTCACCCTGCTTATTTAACTTATGTGCAGAGTACATCATGAGAAACGCTGGGCTGGAGGAAGCACAAGCTGGAATCAAGATTGCCAGGAGAAATATCAATCACCTCAGATATGCAGATGACACCACCCTTATGGCAGAAAGTGAAGAAGAACTAAAGAGCCTCTTGATGAAAGTGAAAGAGGACAGTGAAAAAGTTGGCTTAAAGCTGAACATTCAGAAAACTAAGATCATGACACCTGGTCCCATCACTTCATGAGAAACAGGTGGGGAAACAGTGGAAACAGTGGCTATTTTTCTGGGCTCCAAAATCACTGCAGATGATGATTGCAGTCATGAAATTAAAAGACAATTGCTCCTTGGAAGAAAAATTATGACCAACCAGACAGCATACTAAAAAGCAGAAAGGTTACTTTGCCAACATAGGTCCATCTAGTCAAAGCTATGGTTTTTCCAGTAGTCATTTATGGATGTGAGAATTGGGCTATAAAGAAAGCTGAGTGCTGAAGAATCAATGCTTTTGAACTGTGGTGTTGGAGAAGACTCTGATGAGTCTCTTGGACTGCAAGGAGATCCAACTAGTCCATCTTAAAGGAAATCAGTCCTGAAAATTCATTGGAAGGATTGATGCTGAAGCTGAAACTCCAATATTTAGCCACTTGATGTGAAGAACGACTCATTGGCAAAGACCCTGATGCTGGGAAAGATTGAAGGCGGGAGGAGAAGGAAATGACAGAGAATGAGATAGTTGGATGGCATCACTGATGGACTTGAGTTTGAGTAAGCTCTGGGAGTTGGTGAAGGAGAGGGAAGCCTGGCATGCTGCAGTCCATGGNTTGAAGGTGGGAGGAGAAGGAAATGACAGAGAATGAGATAGTTGGATGGCATCACTGATGGACTTGAGTTTGAGTAAGCTCTGGGAGTTGGTGGAGAGGGAAGCCTGGCATGCTGCAGTCCATGGGGTCTCAGAGTCACACACAACTGAGTGACTGGACTGAACTGACTGGACTGTAGCCCACCAGGCTCCTCTGTCCATGGGATTTCCCAGGCAAGAATGCTGAAATGGGTAGCCATTTCCTCCTCCAGGGGATCTTCCCAACCCAGGGATTGAACCCACATCTCCTGATTCTCTTGCATTGCTGGTGGATTTTTTTTTTTTTTTTACATGATGAGTTACCAAGGAAGCTCCCATGATAAGTATAATGGGAAACAGTTGGATGGTGGAAAAAAGGGATGTGGCATGCTTTGCCCTCCCTTTGCAAAGGATCACTACACTGCAGCGTGAAGAATAGATGAAAAGGACCAAGGTCGAAACCTGAGGCCAATTAGGAGACTATTGCAACGGACACATGAGAGACAGTCAGAGTTTGGTCTAGGAGAGTCACAGAGGATGCAGTAGTAAGTGTCCAGATAGAGCACATGTTTTGGATGTTTGACCAACAAGATTTGCTATGTACTGAATATGGATGTAAAAGAAAAGAGTGAGTCAAGGATTGCCCCGGGTTCAGGATCTCAGCAAGAGGGTAAGCACAAATGCCATTTATTGAGATAGGAAGTAACCAGCTGGAAAGGGAAATAAAGTGTTTGTGTAGAATTTGTTGAGTTTGAGATGGCAAATGGATAGTCAAACGGACACATCATGGAGGCAGCGGAATATGGGTCAGTGTTCGAAGAAAAACTTACATTAAGGGTTGATATTTAGATGTCATCAGGATGTTGATATTTAAAACCATGGGATTGTGTGAGGTCACCGAGGAAGTCAGTAAAAGAACCAGGTTCTGAGGACAGAATGTTGAGTCATGTTGACATTTACACAGCAAGGGATTATGGAATCTGCCAGAGGAGACTGAAGCAGAGTGAGGTCATAGAAAAGCCAGGAATGGCTGGCATTCCGGAACTTGAGTGGGCAAAGCATTTTAAGAAGGAGTAGATGACACACTGTATTAAACAGTGTTGGTGGGTGGACTAGGAATTGACTACAGAAATGAACAGTTTAGATGGCATTAGTGATTTTGACTCAATGGATTTAGGTAAAACAAGAAAAAAGTGGGGATGAAAACCTGATCGAATACTATTCTGAGAGTGAGAGATGATGAATTGACAGTGGTGACAACATAGTTTTAAAAAAATTGTTATAAGTTTGAAGGAAAGCAGTAAGCATCCTTGATCTGTTGTAACAAAACAAAAATCATCTCCGGAGAATGGAAATATGTGGGAAACAATTGATCTACTTCAAGTCTCAATTCAATTCTGACTTTATCCCATTAAGTCTTTTTTTATAATGAATGCAATTTGCAGTTTTTTTCATCATAAGAAGTTGTATATATCTTTGTATGTAACTTGAGACATACAATTTTAAGTTCTGAGGTTGCTTAAATATATCTAATTTCTAAAAATGAAAAAAAATACAGTGAATCAGTGTTTAATTTGTTACTCATGGCCATCTTGTAATCTCAGAGCCAGTTCCAGAATTAAGATCTGGCCACTCTTTGTCAAGCAATAGAGTAGTTTCAGTTTCATAAGTTTAAATGTGAGGCTATAAATGTGAATATTAAGATGATTTNCAGTGTTTAATTTGTTACTCATGGCCATCTTGTAATCTCAGAGCCAGTTCCAGAATTAAGATCTGGCCACTCTTTGTCAAACAATAGAGTAGTTTCAGTTTCATAAGTTTAAATGTGAGGCTATAAATGTGAATATTAAGATGATTTTCCTCATTAATGCAAAATCCGTTCTGAATCTACTTGGGTACAAGTTCTATCTATTCTTTATTTTTCTGAAAATATCAATAATATTTTATTTGAATATGTACTAGTAATAAGTCAGTCTATCTATCTGCCTACCTATCAGATCTACTGTATATGATTTGAAATATGTATGTAAGATTTTGTTTTTTTCCCATCATTTTTAGAACATCTGTTGCTTAAGAGAGTTTTTTTTTTTAAATAAATACTTCTAATGCCGTATCAAGGTGTCTTAAACTGCATTATTATAACTTTCTCTGTATAGTCTTTAAGACATGGATTTTTTTTTTCTGATCTGAAAGCATTTATCTAGCCTCTTAAATTTCTCCACTTTATTTTATGTTATCCTGGCAAGAAAATTACTCTTCTATCCTCAAAACTTACCAAGCTACTTAAAATGTGACCTAAAAATTGCATGTTAATGGGTTCACTTACAGTTGGTTTGTCAAGTATTGCAGTGTTTCTCAGAAAGATAGTGCTAAATTGTATGTACTTGCTCCCTTTTGATCACAAATACTTTAGTGGTGATTTTGTCTGATACATAAAGTGAAAGTCACTTTTATTTAAGTCATTTATTGGTGAAATATATTCTCACAAGATAGTTTGTAACCAAACCAGTGCCATTTAAATTAGTACAACTCAAAACATCTTTTAAGAAATGAAGCGCCAGTCTATGTTCAATATAGGATACAGGATGCTTGGGGCTGGTGCACGGGATGATCCAGAGAGATTATATGGGGTGGGAGGTGGGAGGGGGCTTTGGCATTGGGAGATCATGCACGCCTGTGGCTGATTCATGTCAATGTACGAAAAAAACCAATGCAGTATTGTAATGTAGAATAAAGTATTAAAAAATAAATAAAATTTAAAAATTTTTAAAAAGAAAAATATGATAACAATAAAAAAAATAAAGAAAACTTGAGAAACCCTGGGGCAATCTCATTTTTTTTTCCAAATTTCACAGTGACCTGTCATTTGGAGAATACATTTAACAGATTTATTTACCAAACTACAATAACATGATCTGTTGGGCTGTAACAGATAGATAGATAGATAGACAGATAGATAGATAGATAGAGAGATAGACAGATAGATAGATAGATATACATAAATACAATGTTAAAATAATCAGATTTAAAGAAACGGGCAAAAAAATAATTCAGCTGCTATGTCCAAGCAGTCACCGGTAACTGTTAGGTGCTTTCCATGAGATCAAGTACTTTATTTATTGGATAATGTTATTGTTTAACTTATTTGGAAGGTGCTCTTATAACTTTACAAAGATTAACTCGTTTACTACTTATCATAATAGTATGAGATTGTCATTATTGGCTTCCCTGGTGCCTCAGACAGTAAAGAGTCCACCTGAAATGGTGGAGACCCAGGTTCGATCTCTTGGTGCCTGGATAATTCCATGGACAGAGGAGCCTGGCAGGCTACAGTCCAGGGGGTCACAAAGAGTCAGAAAACTGAACGACTAAGGCTTACTGTTGTTATTAGTATCACCATTTCAAAGATGAGTAAGCGGGAGAGAGAGAGTGAACACTTAATTTGTGCTCTGTCGATGAGCAGTTGAGGTTCAAATCCAGGTATATGTGCTCCAGAGTGTCTGTGCACACCCACTGTGCTGACTCTCTATGAATTTCTAGGGCAGTCTGTTTTATAATCCAAGTACTGTCTTTCAGACTCTTTTGTTGACCATGGTGGCTACTTCATTTCTCCTAAAAAGTATCCTGGCCACAGTAGTAGATATAATGGTCATCTAAATTAAATTCACCCATTCCAATCCATTTTAGTTCACTGCTTCTTAAAATGTTGGCGTTCATTCTTGCCATCTCTGTTTGATCACTTCCAATTTGCCTTGATTCATGGACCTAACATTTCAGGTTCCTATCCAATATTGCTCTTTACAGCATTGGACCTTGCTTCTGTCACCAGTCACACCCACAACTGGGTATTGTTTTTGCTTTGGCTCCATCCCGTCTTTCTTTCTGGAGTTATTTCTCCACTGACTTCCAGTATCATATTGGGCACCTAATGACCTGGGGAGTTCCTCTTTTGGTATCCTATCATTTTGCCTTTTCATACTGTTCATGGGGTTCTCAAGGCAAGAATACTGAAGTGGCTTGCCATTCCCTTCTCCAGTGGACCGCATTCTGTCTGACCTCTCCACCATGACCCGTCTGTCTTGGATGGCCCCACATGGCATGGTTTAGTTTCACTGACTTAGACAAGGCTGTGTTCCATGTGATCAGATTGGCTAGTTTTCTGTGATCATGGTTTCAGTGTTTCTGCCCTCTGATACCCTCATGCAACACTTACCATCTTAATTGGGTTTCTGTTACATTGGATGTGGAGTATCTCTTCATGGCTGCTCCAGAAAGTGCAGCCACTGCTCCTTACCTTGGACAAGGAGTATCTTCTCATGGCCGCCCCTCTTGACCTTGAACGTGGAGTAGCTCCACTCGACCCTCCTGCACCCACACAGCCACCGACCTTGGACGTGGGGTTGCCCCTCTTGGCCTCCTCCCCTGACCTCGGGAATGTGGTATCACCATAATCAATATCATAGTAATCCAAGCCTATGCCCCAACCAGTAATGCTGAAGAATCTTAAGTTGAATGATTCTATGAAGACCTATAAGACCTTTTAGAACTAAAATCCAAAAATGATGTTCTTTTCATTTGAGGGGACTGGAATGCTAAAGTAGGAAGTCAAGAAACACCTGGAGTAAGAGGCAAATTTGGCCTAGGAGTACGGAATGAAGCAGGGCAAAGGCTCTTACAGTTTTGCCAAAAGAACACACTGGTCATAGCAAACACCCTCTTCCAACAACACAAGAGAAGACTCTACATATGGACATCANAACCAGTAAAGCTGAAGAATCTTAAGTTGAATGATTCTATGAAGACCTATAAGACCTTTTAGAACTAAAACCCAAAAATGATGTTCTTTTCATTTGAGGGGACTGGAATGCTAAAGTAGGAAGTCAAGAAACACCTGGAGTAACAGGCAAATTTGGCCTAGGAGTACGGAATGAAGCAGGGCAAAGGCTCTTATAGTTTTGCCAAAAGAACACACTGGTCATAGCAAACACCCTCTTCCAACAACACAAGAGAAGACTCTACATATGGACATCACCAGATGGTCAACACTGAAATCAGATTGATTATATTCTTTGCAGCCAAGATGGAGAAGCTCTATAAAGTCAGCAAAAACAAGACCAGGAGCTGAATGTGGCTCAGATCATGAACCTCTTATTGGCAAATTCAGACTTAAATAGAAGAAAGTAGGGAAAACCACTAGACCATTCAGGTATGACCTAAATCAAATTCCTTATGATTATACAGTGGAAGTGAGAAATAGATTTAAGGGACTAGATCTGGAGACAGAGTGCGTGATGAGCTATGGACAGAAGTTCCTAACATTGTACAGGAGACAGGGATCAAGACCATCCCCAAGAAAAAGAAATGTAAAAGAGCAAAATGGTTGTCTGAGGTGTTCTTACAAATATCTGTGAAAAGAAGAGAGGTGAAAAGCAAACGAAAAAAAGACAAAGGCACAGAATGCAGAGTTCCAAAGAAGCAAGGAGAGATAGGAAAACCTTCCTCAGCCATCAGTGCAAAGAAATAGAGGAAAAAAACAGTGGGAAAGATTAGAGATCTCTTCAAGAAAATTAGAGATACCAAGGGAATATTTCATGCAAAGATGGGCTTGATAAAGGACAGAAATGGTATGGACCTAACAGAAGCAGAAGATATTAAGAAGAGGTGGCAAGAATACACAGAAGAACTGTACAAAAAAGATCTTCACAACCCAGATAATCACAATGGTATGATCACTCACCTAGAGCCAGGCATCTTGGAATGTGAAGTCAAATGGACCTTAGAAAGCATCACTACAAACAAAGCTAGTGGAAATGATGGAACTCTAGTTGAGCTCTTTCAAATCCTGAAAGATGATGCTGTGAAAGTGCTGCACTTAATATGCCAGCAAATTTGGAAATCTCAGCAGTGGCCACAGGACTGGAAAAGGTTAGTTTTCATTCCAATCCCAAAGAAAGGCAATGTCAAAGAATACTCAAACTACCACACAATTGTACTCATCTCACATACTAGTAAAGTAAAGCTCCAAATTCTCCAAGCCAGGCTTTAGCAGTTCATGAACTGTGAACTCCCTGATGTTCAAGCTGGTTTTAGACAAGGCAGAAGAACCAGAGATCAAATTGCCAACATCCACTGGATCATGGAAAAAGCAAGAGAGTTCCAGAAAAACATCTATTTCTGCTTTATTGACTATGCCAAAGCCTTTGACTGTGTGGATCACAATAAACTGTGGGAAATTCTGAGAGTGATGGGAATACCAGACCACCTGACCTGTCTTTTAAGAAACCTATTTGCAGGTCAGGAAGCACCAGTTGGAACTGCACACGGAACCACAGACTGGCTTAAAATAGGAAAAGGAGTACATCAAGGCTGTATATTATCACCCTGCTTATTTAACTTCTTTCTAAAGAGAGTACTTCATGAGAAATGCTGTGCTGGAATAAGCACAATCTGGAATTAAGATTGCTGAGAGAAATATCAATCACCTCAGATATGCAGATGACACCACCCTAATGGCAGAAAGTGAAGAGGAGCTAAAAAGCCTCTTAGTGAAAGTGAAAGAGGAGAGTGAAAAACTTGGCTTAAAGCTCAACATTCAGAAAACGAAAATTATGGCATCTGGTCCCATCACTTCATGGGAATTGATGGGGAAACAATGGAAACAGTGTCAGACTTTATTTTGGGGGCTCCAAAGTCACTGCAGATGGTGACTGCAGCCATGAAATTAAAAGACGCTTACTCCTTGGAAGAAAGTTATAACCAACCTAGATAGCATACTAAGAAGCAGAGACATTACTTTGCCAACAAAGGTCCGTCTAGTCAAGGCTATGATTTTTCCAGTGGTCAGGTATGGATGTGACAGTTGGACTGTGAAGAAAGCTGAGTGCCAAAGAATTGATGCTTTTGATCTGTGGTGTTGTAGAAGACTCTTGAGAGTCCCTTCGACTGCAAGGAGGTCCAACCAGTCAATTCTAAAGGAGGTCAGTCCTGGGTGTTCATTGGAACGACTGATGCTAAAGCTGAAACTCCAGTACTTTGGCCGCCTCATGTGAAGAGTTGACTCATTGGAAAAGATCCTGATGCTGGAAGGGATTAGGGGCAGGAGAAGAAGGGGATGACAGAGGATGAGATGACTGGATGGCATCACCGACTTGATGGACATGAGTCTGAGTGAACTCCGGGAGTTGGTGATGGACAGGGAGGCCTAGCGTGCTGCAATTCATGGCGTCGAGAAGAGCTGAACATGAGTGAGCAACTGAACTGAACTGATGTTTTATATGTTATGGTGTGGACTTTTGAATCAACTGTCCTGGATTCTAATCCTCTCTGTATGTTATTAGATTTGTGATCATGTGCAATTCATTGGTTAATAAATTCACTGGGCTTTGGTATCCTCATCCATAAAACAGATATATATATATAGTACATTATGAGCACATTAATTTCCATTCAGTCGCTCAGCCTTGTCCGACTCTTTACAACCCCATGTATCACAGAATGCCAGGCCTCAATATCCATCACCAGCTCTAGGAGTTTACTCAAACTCATATCCATCGAGATGGTGATGCCATCCAGCAATTTCATTCCCTTAGTCCCCTTCTCCTCCAGCCCCTAATCCCTCCCAGCATCAGGGTCTTTTCCAATGAGGCAACTCTTGTCATTAGGTGGCTAAAATATTGGAGTTTCAGGACTCATCTCCTTTAGGATGGACTGGGTGGACCTCATTGCAGTCCAAGGGACTCTGAAGAGTCTTCTCCACACCACAGTTCAAAAGGATCAATTCTTCGGCATTCAGCTTTCTTCACAGTCCAACTCTCACATTCATACATGACCACTGGCAAAACCATAACCTTGACTAGATGGACCTTTGTTGGCAAAGTAATGTCTCTGCTTTTTAATACACTGTCTAGTTTGGTCATAAATTTTCTTCCAAGAAGTAAGCATCTTTTAATTTTATGGCTGCAATCACCACATGCAGTGATTTTGGAGCCCAAAAATATAAAGTCAGATGATTCCACTGATTCCCCAACTATTTCCCTTGAAGTAATGGGACCGATGCCATGATCTTTGTTTTCTGAATGTTGAGCTTTAAGCCAAGTTTTTCACTCTCCTCTTTCACTTTTCCCAAGCGGCTTTTTAGGTCCTCTTCACTTTCTTCCATAAGGGTGCTGTCATCTGCATGTCTGAGGTTACTGATACTTCTCCCAGCTTCCAGATTGTGCTTCTTCTAGCCCAGCGTTTCTCATGATGTACTCTGCATATAAGTTAAATAAGCAGGGTGACAATATACAACCTTGACATACTCCTTTTCATATTCGGAACCAGTCTGTTGTTCCATGTCCAGTTCTAACTGTTGCTTCCTGACCTGCATATAGGTTTCTCAAGAAGCAGGTTAGGTGGTATGATATTCCCATTTCTTTCAGCATTTTCCACACTTTATTTTGATCCACACAGTCAAAGGCTTTGGTATAGTCATAAAGCAGAAAGAGATGTTTTTCTGGAACTCTCTTACTTTTTCCATGATCCAGTGGATGTTGGCAACTTGATCTCTGGTTCCTCCGCCTTTTCTAAAAACAGGTTGAACATCTGGAAGTTCACAGTTCATGTATTGCTGAAGCCTGGCTTGGAGAATTTTGAGCATAACTTTGTTAGCATGTGAAATGAGTAAGACTGTATGGTATTTTGAACATTCTTCAGCATTGTTTTTCTTTGGGACTGGAATGAAAACTGACTTTTTCCAGTCCTGTGGCCACTGCTGAGTTTTCCAAATTTGCTGGCATATTGAGTGCAGCACTTTCACAGCATCATCTTTCAGGATTTGAAATAGCTCCACTGGAATTCCATCACCTCCACTAGCTTTGTTCGTAGTGATGATTTCTACACATTTCTGCACATACTTGAGTTATTAATCAGGAGTGATTAGAAACTGTTGTTCGTGTGGGTTGTTATAATCCATCTATGAGACTTGACACCGCATTTTTTTAAAGTGGGATACCACAAACTAGCCTTTCTTAATACCCCTTATAGAGTCCATTTCTGAGATATCTTCTTCCATGTTTAGAGCAGATGATGAATTTAGGTGAACTACCCATCCATGTCAATGATGTCAGTATCCGTTGGAAAGGCAGACTTCAAGTGTTCCTAGAGTCTCCTGCTGCTGCTTCTAAGTCACTTCATTCATGTCTGACTGTGCGACCTCACTGATAGCAGCTCACCAGGCTCTCCCGTCCCTGGGATTCTCCAGGCAAGAACACTGGAGTGGGTTGCCATTTCCTTCTCCAATGCATGAAAGTGGAGAGTGAAATTGAATTCACTCAATTGTGTCCGACTCTTCGCAACCCCATGGACTGCAGCCTACCAGGCCCCTCCATCCATGAGATTTTCCAGACAAGAGTACTGGAGATGNAGAGTGAAATTGAATTCACTCAATTGTGTCCGACTCTTCGCAACCCCATGGACTGCAGCCTACCAGGCCCCTCCATCCATGAGATTTTCCAGACAAGAGTACTGGAGTGGGGTGCCATTGCCTTCACCAGGGGATCTTTCCAGCCAGGGGTCAAACCCATGTCTCCTGCTAGTCTCCTGCTTTGAAGGTGGATTCTTTGCCACAGAACCACCAGGGATGCATATACCACATACAATATTAGTGCATCTATGGTATATTATAAATAAATATGGTGACATTCATGAGAAAGAATCCACCTGCAAATGCAGGGACTCAGGAGACTCAGGTTAGATCCCTGGGTTGAGAAGATCCCTTGGGGTAGAAAATGACAACCTACTCTAGTATTCTTGCCTGGAGAATCCCATGGACAGAGGAGCCTGGAAAGCTACAGTCCACAGCGTTGCAAACAGGTAGGCTGACTGAAGTGACTTAGCATGTGTATATGTGTGACTCACAATCCTCGTTGACTTCCCATGCCCACATACAATATAAATATATCATCAATGCAAAGAAATAGAGGAAAACAACAGAATGGGAGAGACTAGAGATCTCTTCAAGAAGATTAGAGATACCAAGGGAACATTTCATGCAAAGATGGGATTGATGAAAGAAGAAATGGTCTGGACCTAACAGAAGCAGAAGATATTAAGAAGAGGTGGCAAGAATACATGGAAAAACTGTACAAAAAAG
>SJYW01051198.1:182972-201210 GCA_006410735.1 Raphicerus campestris | reverse complement strand
TACTAATGTATAAACGTTAGTAACCCCCAAAACATTTCAGGTATGTTTTTTTTCCCGCTAAACTGTGTTGTTTTAAAAAGAATTTCCTCTGATTTTCTGTGTTTTATTTACCCTCTTTTCAGGATTCAAACAGGTAAATTGTCAGAGTTTTTGACAACATCTTGTTGCACACATTTGAGCTTCATGGACCCTGGACCTGAGGGTAAACTGTACAGTGAAGATTATGATGACTATGATAATGAGCTGGAATCTGGTGACTGGATTAATGGCTATGGTTTATCCCATAATGGTAAGGAGGCTTCATAAAGTCACTGGCTTTGCTGGACAAGAACACAAAATATTATTGAGCATCCTCCTTAATATTTCTCACTGCCAGCAGTCTCATTCCTGTTTAATACACCTAGATTTCTACTATTGTTTGGCTTCACTTTTCATACTTCTACTTACCTTTGGTTTCTGGTCTAATATCCCTGTGGTGATTGTGGAGTNATTTCTCACTGCCAGCAGTCTCATTCCTGTTTAATACACCTAGATTTCTACTATTGTTTGGCTTCACTTTTCATACTTCTACTTACCTTTGGTTTCTGGTCTAATATCCCTGTGGTGATTGTGGAGTATAGAGTTGGACTATCCCTTATTAAGGTTAGGAGAGACTTCTCTCCCAGGTACATAAAATGACTGGTGCTTTAAAAATAGATGGAAGCAGTGGTGAGTGAGAGATATTTAATCAAGTATATAGTAGGAAAACTAGACATATACATACTGCTTTTTGACATTAAAAAGCACAAAAATATGAAATTCCACTAGGGTTATATAGAATATTACAGGGACACATCAGAAACTCTGGGAAGGTCTCTATAGTTTGAAAAAACTGATTTTGTATGCCTATTGCATAAAGCAGAATAAAATCTAATTACCTTCTAGGCATACAAAGATGATATAGTGAGATAGCATCGTGAGGGAATAAATTTAAAATGCCTGAAAAACACTTTAAGTATTAAACTGTGGACCTAGGCAGGGCAAGCATTACATTATTTTGAATCCCAAAGAGAGAAAAGGCTGATGGAAATGAATTATTGTTTTAATTATGTAAAACATGGTCTGCCTACTTTCTTTGTCTGGGTATTTGCCTGTTAACCTATATATTAAGGCAGTCAATTTCTTCATCTTAATAGTGGTATGTTGGAAAGAAGAAAAAAAAATAAATAAATTAGCTTTCCTCAGTGAGCTAGCAAGCATAATCATATATACAATAAACCAGCACACTAGTAGTCAGAAGGACTGTTTTCTCACTTGGGTTCAGCATATACTCACCTAAGTACCATTTAATTCACTGTTTTCATAAGATCTAAATAGTATGAATTTCTTTGTTTGAAGAGTACATTAAATACAAGGTTATTTCATGTTATCAGTAATATCCAAAGTCATGATATCTATCTTGGCATAAACTGAGATATTTTGAAAACCAAATATTTTGAAAATCATTATTTTGATCATATACTGATGTTGTTTGCTATTCCATAGGAAGGTATAATTTACATCTGTAACACTCATTCTCTCAGATTGCTTTCTTAAATATATCTCTTTAGTGATATGTTTTATTAAGTTTGATATTATGCAATCTTAGTCACTTTCTTCTCTCTCGGTTTACTCATTGGTGGCCTCACAGTGGACATGTCTATTGCCTGCCATCCCTACCATATTCTTCATAATCCTGCATTCAAGTGTCTAGATTATAATCAAGGTTATAATATTTGTCATTAAGATGTCACTGAGTGTGAGGTCCACTCTTGCAGCTTTGCTAATTCCCATTAGTCACGTCAGAGAACAGAAATACAACTGGAGAAATCCCCAAAGATGACCAAAATCCAAATGATGCATGACTGATATAGCAGACGTCAGTATTGATCCAAACACTGGGCTTTGCCAACTATAAATGTTGATGTAAAATCCAAAATGTTAAACATCCACAGAATATGGGTTTTTTGTTTCTATTGTCCATAATCAGAGATAATGTTACAGAAGGTGTAGGACAGAGGGAGAACCCCAGAGAATAAAGACCATATTGGTCTTCTTCACCACTGAAACCTCAGCACCTAGTACACCACCTGGTCCACTGTGGACAATAAATACTTGATTAATAAATGAAGGCAGTGACTAAAAAGATCAACATGTGGTCAGTAGTTCTTTTGGTACCAGTGCCACGTGGAGATTGGTGGGGTTTTTCCTTTTTTTTTTTTTTTTTTTAGCCATAGTAGCTGCCATTTGTTGAAATCCGTTTTCAGCTAGGCTCCATGTTTAGTGGAAGATTTTTGCCCTTCTCCACAAGTTTCTTCATACCAGTGAGATTCAAAGGGCCCTGTTCTACTCCTCCTTCTCCTCCTCCTCCACTGGCACCAACATTACCATCACATATACATACATAGATCATGAAATGCTCCACCTCGCCTATAATAAGCTCATACTACTTTCACAGGACCTAAAAGTATTATTATCTCAACAAGGTTGAGGAATAGGTGGTGCCTGGTAAACGGTCATGGTTTCTGAATAATAAAGATTGTGAAATGATCACAAACTTTTTTTTACCCCATGAGCTAAAACAACATGTTTCTGGTGCTGTAGTGTGGGCACAGGAGCCAGTCATTCTGTCTGGTGGTGTAGACTGTGAAGTTACTAAAACATTTATTTATTTTTCTCTCCCCCCTTTCCCCACTAACCTTGCAGCTCACTCTGGTGATGAAGTTGCTCGTTATTTAGATCACCTTTTGGCGCACACTGCTCCCCATCCTAAACTAGCCCCTACCTCACAGAAGGGAGGGCTAAATCGGTTCCGAACTGCTGTGCAAACAACCTGCGATTTAATGTCCTTGGTGACCAAGGCCAAGGAGCTGCATGTACAGAGTGAGTAATGCCATGACTCACTGGAGTCAGGAACAGGATGATGTCGAGCCCAGGATGGAGGTGGGGTGTTTATTACAGTGTAAGCAGGAACTTTATTTTGTTCACTGCGTTATCCTCAGCATCTCAAACAGCACCTAGAATATATTAGATGCTCAAATATTTGTGAAATTAATAATTGGGTATACTTTTGCTATAGATAGGGCTTCCCTAGTGGCTCAGATGGTAAAAAATCCACCTAGACAGAGGTGAGCCCAGTTCAGTCCCTGGGTGAGGAAGATCCCCTGAAGAAGGGAATGGCTACCCACTCCAGTGTTATTGCCTGGAGAATTCCATGGACAGCAGAGCTTGACAGGCTACAGTCCATGGGGTTGCAAAGAGTCAAACATGATTGAGTGACCAACACTCACTTTTTCACTTTTTGCTATAGTATAGTGCTAGGTAGTCTGGTTTATCCAGTTACATAGAAGGAACAGACAGAACAAGAGGTGTGGAGCATATTCAGTTTTAACATCAAAGTATTAAAATGTGAAAAGAATTTTTTCATCCTTTGGAAAATTTACTAATTTGGAAATAATTTTATTTACAGAGAAAGCATTGCAGACTATTATAAGATAGGCTTGCAATGAAAGGGAAATATTCTGCCTTTAGTAAGCTACATCTGGCTCCTTAGGCCAGCTGTAACTTATACAGTCAGTTGTTTCAGCAGTATAGAGCTGTTTGTCAACTACAGTATCATTATTTGACAACTTCGCCATTCTTCTCCCCAGGATCACTACCCTTCCTCAGTAGTGTCTGCAGTGGAGGATGTCTTTTCTAGTACACATTGCCAGAAGTAGTCATAGTTCCTAAGAGTGTTCAGTACCTGTATGGTAGCTGCATGTGAAGGGACAGAAGGGTTCGTTGGCCACACTTAGAGGACCTAAATATTAACATTTCACAGATGACAAGAAAGAGATGCATGCTTTTACTGTCTAAAATTTTATTGACCATTACTAACCAAAAATATTAAACATGATCACTGGAGAATCATTTAACAATTAGAAGAGGGAAAAACTTAGCATATATAGCATTTGTCTATGCTTCCTTGACAAAGGGCTTATGCAAAGACTTCAGTTTTATTAAGTTATACTTTTAGATTGTGAATTAGGAAACTTGAGCTTTAATTCCCAGCTCTGCTACTTACTTGCTTAAACAGTTATTTGGGCTCTGTATCTCTCTTTCTGTATCTGTAAAATGGCAAAAATGGCAAGAAAATCTCTCTTTAGAGGTTATGGTAAGTATTTCAACAATGAACTGTAAGTAAAAATCTTAAAATATCTCAAAGTTGATCAGCCGCTACTTTTTTTTATTTCCTAGATAGGGTCATTCATTTATCTATTCTCAAGGAATTCTGACTGCTAGCTGCCAGATATTCTCCTAGGAGAATCTGGAAAATATAAAATGTAACTGGGTTCTTTCTGTTACATCTTATAAAGTATCAGTAAAAGCTCCATTGTGGTATTAATTACCTTCATAGGATTTAACACCTTATATGTCCAGCTGATGCTATAATTCTAGATATTCTATTCAAAATATGTTTATTAATTGATCAAATATCCATTGATTTATCTGACCTTCATGTATCTTTTCTTTGCAATTACCAAGAAAGAGTAAATTTCCCATTCTTGTTCCATAAGGAACTAACCATATGTAACTTCATTGTTGAGATCAACTGTTCATTTTTATTAATCTCTTAATTATCTAAGCTTTTCCATAAATGTCAACCTCTTGCAGATGTCCATATGTATCTTCCTACAAAGATATTTCAGGCTTCCCGGCCTTCATTCAACTTACTTGATTCATCTCATCCCCAACAAGAGGACCAGGTAAATTTACAAAGGAGATATTTCTATCACCTATTTTGCAAAACTACCATTCTTACAGAAAATGATAGAACTAGCCATGATGGTTTCTGCTAGTAACTAGCAGTAAGGAAGATGCCACCATGGTAAAGATATATGTCCTTTTTAGTTCACTTTTTTTTGGGGGGGATGATATTCTTTTTTTTTTTTTAATACTTTATTCTACTTTACAATACTGTATTGGTTTTGCCATACATTGACATGAATCAGCCACAGGTATACATGATCTCCCAATGCCGAAGCCCTCTCCCACCTCCCACCCCACACCATCTCCCTGGATCATCCCGTACACCAGCCCCAAGCACTTTTTAAATGAGTAAGTATTTCTAGTCAGACTTAAGAAAACTAGATTGCTGTAGCATACATTCTGAAGGTATCATTGTTTTTACTTTACTTTTTGTCAAAATTTAGAGAACTCTTATGGGAAAGTTTTAGAGGTGAAAAGATGAACACTCTAGGGCATTATTTAAGGTAAGCACTTGTGAAATTTTTTTGTTTGTTTGTTTGTCTTTTCTCAAACTAAAGGTTCCCTCTGTTCGTGTAGAAATACATCTTCCTAGAGACCAGTCTGGGGAAGTGGACTTCAAAGCACTGGTTTTACAGTTAAAAGAGACCTCCAGTTTACAAGAGCAAGCTGATATCCTCTACATGCTATATACTATGAAGTAAGTTGTGGAAATTATCAATGTACTTTCATGTTTGTGTAGAAAGGAATTATAGTATAGTAAATACAGCACAGCTTTTGAGTCTCACTCATGCGGATTTGAGTAGTTTTGCAACCTACTTGCTGTATAACTTCAAAGTCTTAATTGTCCTCATTTTTGAAATTTAGATTATACGTACCTCATAGAATTGTTATGAAGACTAAAACAAAATAAAATATCTGCAGTCTCTAATACAGTGCCTGGTCCATAGTAAGTCACTAATCACATAAGCCTCCAGTATTAAAAAAAAAAAATCTACAGGTAAATAAATTTGTAGCTCAAAAGAAGTAAGAATATGGAGGCTTACAGGAAAATGAAACCAGCATTAGTGAGTGTTTGCTATGTGTCAGGTACCCTCTGCCAAGTACATCTTATCTAGGTACCTCTAACTCAGTATGCCCAAATTGAACTCCTTTCTCCTGTTCTCCCAGAACCCCCAACAAAATAACCTGTTCTTCCTTATTTATTCATTTTGTTGACACCCTGAAGAGGGAGGATTGACCCCCCACCCTCCCCTAATTTGGTTTGGATATCGAGACTGATGATGCCACGCACATACCAGAAGGGTGAGAAATGTTTATTACCTACATCATGAAACTTTCTGGGGACAGAGGAACAGGCTGTCAAATTGGCCCTTAAAAAGCAAGAATGCGGCTGGATTTGGAATTTTATTTTGATACAGAGGTGAGGCTTGGGTGAGGGTTTGTTCTCAATGGCACCAAAGAGATAACACTCAGATAACACTCTTATCAACTTGCCCAGATGGAGGCTGGAAAGCAAAGGGAAGTTGTACAACTTGAAAGCAGTCAACAATCAAACATCAAAAATGGATTCACTTCTATGACTCCATTCTATGAGTCAATTCTCCATCTCTATTGTTGGAACTAACACTTACCTAATCATCAAGTCTTCTCCCCATATCCAGTTAATCAAGTCTGTCCAGTTTTATCTCTAAATATTTATCTTCTGCATCTCTACTGTTGCTGTCTTCATTCAGGCCTTTGTCTTTCCCTAGGACTGCTGCTACAGTTTCTTAACAACTTTCTGCTTCGATCTAGTTCTCTTCCAATCCATCCTCAACAGAGGAGGGAGAGTAACTTTGATGATAGAAATGCTGAAACTTATACAAAAATAGAGAAAATAGTGTGATGAATACTTTTAGACCTATCTCCCATCCTGAACAACTATAAACACATGATTAATCTTGTTCCATTTATATTCTCATTCTCTCTTCCTCCTGGATTATTTTGAAGAGGATACCAAACATTTTATCACTTAATCCCTAAGTCAGTTCAGTTCAGTCACTCAGTCTTGTCTGACTCTTTGTGACACCATGGACTGTAGCATGCCAGGATTTCCTGTCCCAGAGCCTACTCAAACTCATGTCCACTGAGTCAATGATGTCATCCAACCATATAATCCTCTGTCGTCCTCTTCTCCTGCCTTTAATCTTTCCCAGCATCAGGGTCTTCCCAATGAGTCAGTTCTTCACATCAGGCAGCCAAAGTATTGGAGTTCAGCTTTAGCATCAGTCCTTCCAATGAATATTCAGGACTGGTTTCCTTTAGGATGGACTGGTTGGATCTCCTTGCTGTCCAAGGGGACTCTCAACAGGCTTCTCCAACACCACACTTGAAAAGCATCAATTCTTTGGTGCTCAGCTCTCTTTATAGTACAACTCTCACATCCATACATGACTACTGGAAAAATCATAGCTTTGACTAGACGGACCTTTGTTGGCAAAGTAATGTCTCTGCTTTTTAATATGCTATCTAGGTTGATCAGAACTTTCCTTCCAAGGAGTAAGCGTCTTTTAATTTCATGGCTGCAATCACAATCTGCAGTGATTTTTGGAGCCCCCAAAAATAAAGTCTCTCACTGTTTCCATTGTTTCCCCATCTATTTGACATGAAGTGATAGAACCAGATGCTGTGATCTTCATTTACTAAATGTTGAGCTTTAAGCCAACTTTTTCACTGTCCTCTTTCACTTTCATCAAGAGGCTCTTTGGTTCTTCTTCACTTTCTGCCATAAGGGTAGTGTCATCTACATATCTGAGGTTATTGGTATTTCTCCCAGCAATCTTGATTCCAGCTTCTGTTTCATCCAGTCCAGCATTTCTCATAATGTACTCTGCACAGAAGTTAAATAAGCAGGGTGATAAAATATAGCCTTGATGTACTCTGTTCCTGATTTTTTATCCCTAAACATTTTAGTATTATTTCTAAAAAATGTGAAAGTAAAAGTCACTCGGTCATGTCTGACTGTTTGTGACCCCATGGACTATACAGTCGTTGGAATTCTCCAGCCAGAATACTAGAGTGGGTAGCCTTTAAGAATCTGTTTAAATGTAACCACAGTGAAATTGCTGGTTCTAGACAAAATAGAGTAAATGCATTTCTCTCTGTTCCTCCTGCTAAGTACAGGAGGACATTATTTATAAAACAAATATAACAAGATGTTGAAAGGTAGAGAGAAGAAGGCACATTGACTAAGGACCTCAGGATTGAAGAGAGACAGGGTGGTAACATCCCCAGGTTTTCTTTCTTTCCTTATTGGGTGCTGGAGAAGCCATCAGCCTAAAAAGGACAACCAGTGAGCACAGACAACAAAAACCCTAAGGAAAACCCATTTTTCCCAGACAAAGGACCAGAGAAAAGGCACCCTAGCAAGACAGACATCTTTGAGACAATACCACTTTACTCCACCCAAGCCCCAGAGAAAAATCTGTGGTGCTACTCCTGTCAACAAAGGCTGAATGAGAAGCTCAAACTTCTGCTCCACCTTTCTCACTGCCAGGGAGTGTCAAAGAAGGCTAGGTAAGGATCTGGGACTTTCAGCCTCTCTAGTTGATAATGAAGTCCCCTTGATCTGTCTGACTCCAGTGCCTATGCTGTTTCCATCAGATTATAGTGTTTAATGAGTAAACAAGGAAGCTGAAAAGCCCATCAGCACAAAGTTGAATTTTTACATACCCAATTTTATTAAAAATAGCCCAAACATATTTTAAACCATTTAGGGCCTATCTGCTTTGCATCCTCCTCAAAATTCATCCTGCATCTGCTAACAAGAGATAAACCCCGGGCCATGAATATCCCAAACCACTGCTGCATTCAGAGCTTTCTAACCTGGCAACTCCTCATGGTGTTACTAAGGTATATACCTAGACATGTAACCCTCTCCTCTCTTTCCTGGGAGTTTCCTTGCCCTCCTTCTGTTGTGGATGGTAGAACTTATGCCTTACATAAGCCTCCTGACAGTCTGATGCTGTGAGGGACTACCCCTTTCATACAAGCTATCCATGTACCAACTGTTAAAACTTGTTATATGCTACTACCAGAAAAAACACATGAGAATTATTAGTTTGATACCTTTGTTCCTTTCTTTTTCCTTTAAGGTAAGGCACTCTATTCACAAAGTATCAGCTGAGTACTTACGTGCCAGGCACGATACTAAATGCAGAGTAATGAAAAGATAGAGAAAGTGAAAAGAGATAAGGGGTAAGGACAGAATGACTAGAGTGAATGAAAACCGATGATTCAGCACGGTAGTTGGGATGGGCAAACAAACACTTGAAAAACTCCCGCTTTCCTATCAGGTCAGATGATCCATGGTTGACTGTCAACTTTTCTGCTGCCAACACATGAATTTTCTTCATCTAATCTGGTATATACTAACTTTACCATAACATCTGATTCAAACTTGTAATCTCCCTAAAACTAGGTAATAAACCTTTTGAGTAGATTGTGTATGCTGTACTATGTGGCTTTTAATACACTTGGAATTCTGCCCAATATCCCTTTGTGAATTTGAGTAGAAACTGGGAGGTGGGGTCTCCTATGGCTCTTGACTAGTATTCCTGCTGTGAATTGTCTGTTCTTAAACCTTGCTTTCTATTGCGTTATTTATATTTTTCTTATTGATAGCATATATTAGTATTTTCTTTGCTATACTTGTTGCAGATATATTGTCCAAATAATTTGCTTTTTAACTTTGTTCATATGCCTTTCTGTGTGTAAAAATTTCATTTTATATAGTCAAATTTACATCAGAATTTTCTTTTTTGGTTTCTGGATTTCTTGTCATACATGGGGAGAATCTTCTTCCCTCCCAGAATTTAGAAATATTTTAAATGCCTTTAAGAATTTTTAAAAATTTAAGTTCTTGATCTACTTGGAATTTATTTTTATATCTTCTTACTCAACATGTCTAAAGTCAAATTCACTATCTTTACCAGAAACATACTGCTGCCCAGCTTTTCATGGTATTATCGTTGCTTCAGTCACCCAGATATGAAATTGTGTCATCATCTTCAAGTCTTTCTCACCCCCTGCTTCTCCCTACATGACCACAACTATAGTTGGGAATCAGTGATCAAACCTATACCCTCTGTACTATAACTTTCAACCTTTATCTACCATTGCTCCCCCATCAGAATGTGAATTCTCCCACCAAAACAGCCCATTGCTTATCATATCCAAAGCCTGTACATGACTACTTTCAGACCTTGGTTCATGTTTTTTCCTCTGTCTGGCCTACTCTTCTTTACCACATCCCATCTCTCCTTGCTAGAATTCTAGCTGTATATCAAGGCCTGAATTATCTGTCACCTCCATGAAACTTTCTCTGATCTCTAGGAATAAAAAGAATCTTCCCTGATTGTGAGATATCACAACACTTATTTTCATATTATTTATTTTCATTCTGACCATTACAAACTTAGAGAGAAAACTTGTAAAGATAATACAAAAAAGAATTTCTGGATATCCATCACTCAGATCCCTCAGATGTTCACACTGAGCTTTAATATTTCTCTGTCTCTGTCTTTCTCTCTCTCTCCCTCCCTCCTTCCTTTCATCCTTCCCTGTCTTCTTCATCGTCATCTCATCATTGTCATCACCACACACATATTTTTTCTGAACCATTGACAGTAAGTGCAAACATGATCCCTCTCTACCTCCAAATATTAATACTTCAGTGAGTATTTCCTCAAGACTAGGGATTCACTTATATAAGAACAGTACAATTGTCAAAATCAGAAAATTAATGCTCAGATAATACCACTATCTAATGTACAGCTTTGTTAGTTGTCCAACAAATATCTAAGATTTGTTGGTTGTCGCAATAATGTCTTTATAGCAAAAGAAAATCTAGATGATGAATTTCATTTAGTTCTCACATGTCCCTTATCTCCTTTAATGTGGAACAGTTCCTAAGTCTTTATCGTTAATGTTGTTGACTTTTTAAAATTTAAAACAATACAGATTTATTATCTTAGTCCCAGAGGTCAGAAGACTAACGATTATCCTTCCAGTTAAAATAAATTTTTTCAAAAAGAATGTTGAGTTGGGGGAGATTATCCTGGTTGATCAAGGTGGGCCAGATATAATCATAAGGGTCCTTATAAGAGAGGAGTTGATATGATGGTGGAAGCAGAGAAGAAAGAAAAGATGATATGGCTGTTATTAACATTTTTAAAGAATACAGACAATTTATTTTGCAGAATATCCCTAAAGTTTGGTTTATCTGATATTTCTTCATAATTAAATTTAGGTTATACATTTTAGGCAAGAATACTACTGAAGTGGGTCTTCCTAGGTGGCTCAGTGGTAAAGAATCTGCCTGCCAATGCAGGAGACACAGGAGATGTGCATATATCATTTACAATAATCTTCTATTTAGTAGACAGACTTTTTCTTGACAGTTTCTGTCTCTGTGCAAAACTTTTACTTTGAGGTAGTCTTATTTGCTTATTTATCCACACTTGAATAGGAGATGNTACGATTGTGAAGGAGAAAGGCAATCCAGGCTTAGAGAGGAGGGAGCAGAGCTCTCTTGCATTCATACAGGCCAGAGTGCTTTGGGGAAGCAGTAAACTTTGAAGACTGAAAGAAACAGAATGATACCAGTAATGATGAGATGTTGAGACACTGACTTGGACTTAGGAGGAGCTTTTTCATTTTCTCAATATATTTAGGTTAAGTAGTTGCAGAATTTTGTCTTTGTTCACTGTCTTCTTCCTTAGACCTCTGCCCTATGAAGTACTCACTCAACTGATAGATGAAGCCAGTGAAGGGGATATGAGCATTTCAATTCTTACACAGGTGAGCAGAATTATAAAGCCTAATCTGATGACTGATATTTAAAAGTTTGTTTTCAGTTGATCTGGCAATTTCTGAAGACCACAAAATAGGCCTTGTGAGATCCATGGTATAATTTTTGCCTGTATTCATTCCATGCACAGGAAATAATGGTATATCTAGCCATGTATATGCGAACTCAGCCTGGCCTCTTTGCTGAAATGTTTCGACTTCGAANCTTGTGAGATCCATGGTATAATTTTTGCCTGTATTCATTCCATGCACAGGAAATAATGGTATATCTAGCCATGTATATGCGAACTCAGCCTGGCCTCTTTGCTGAAATGTTTCGACTTCGAATTGGTCTGATCATACAAGTTATGGCAACAGAACTGGCCCACTCCCTTCGATGCTCAGGTATTCAATTAAGTAATTGAGGTAGAATTCACTTTTATTAGAGGTTCGTTAAGTTTTGAATCAGGAGAGAAAGGAAGCTAAAAGATTTCTATCAGTAGCTCGGATCCTGCATACAGCAGTATTGTTCCCATGTTTGTCTCTATGCAAGTCAAGGGATTGCTATAACAAGTTTATATATCAGTTTTCAACTTCAAAATTCCATCTTTTTGTAGCTCTGCACTCCAAATTACCTTCCTACTAACTCCTAGAATGATCCAGGGCATGTGAAAAGTGAAAGTGTTAGCTGCTCAGTCATGTCCAACTCTTGGCAACCCCATGGACTACAGGCTCCTCTGTCCATGGAATTCTCCAGGCAAGAATATTGGAGTAGGCTGCCGTTTCCTTCTCCAGGGGATCTTCCCAACCCAGTGATTGAACCTGGATCTTCTGCATACAGCAAACTAAGTATGACAGACTGGGTTTGATTCTGATTCAGGCATGCCACCTCTGGCTGTCAGATTGAGTCACCACATCAGTTTGATTATAGTGTCAGTATTCTGTCTAGTTACCATCAGGATCAAATAAAGGAAGGCAATGTTTCTGTTAATATTTATCTGACAAAACCTTTTGATATTAGCTAAAGGTATATTTGGCAAGGTGGTAGTTTTAGAAAAATAAATAGGGCCTTTGGAAGCTGTAGCACAGAATTATGGGGGGACCCCATGGCATGACTTTCATATTTATTTGATTTCAACAAGAATGACAAAGTAATAGAGATAGGGATTGCATACAAAAATAAAATCATAGTTGTAAAACTCAATGTTAAACATTGTTTCAATTAAATTTCCCCAAAAGGCTTTTAATTGCATTGTTAGCAAGTAGCTAAATTTATTGATTTGAATCCAACCTAAATTACATGATATAATGTATATTTAAATAACCATTTAGAGGAATAAAGCTAATGACTATTCTGTACCTACCAGATGCCAGACACTACTTTTATACATTATCTCATTTAATCTTTACAACAACCCAATGGTGAAGGTATTTTTAATCTCACTTTTACTGAAAAAGAAATAGAAACTCAACGAACTATTGGATATAAGATAGGCTCAAGGATGTATTGTGTAACATGGGAACATAGCCTATAATTTTGTAATAACTGTAAATGGAAAGTAACCTTTAAAATAAAATTTTATATAAAACTAATGATCAGTTTAAAAAAAAATGAAACTCAGGCTAATTACTTGCCCAAAGTTACATGACTAGTAAATAGTGAAATTTGAGTCCAAGTCTGCCTTATTGTAAATGATTTCCAGTTCAGCACATTATTATAGATTACATTGGGCTTTTAACCCGCCTACCAATGCAGGATATGTAAGAGACATGGGTTTGAACCCTGGGTCAGGAAGATCCCCTGAGGGAGGGCATGGCAACCTACTCCAATATTCTTGCTGGAGAATCCCATAGACAGAAGAACCTGGCAGGCTACAGTCCATAGGGTCGCAAACAGTCAGTCTCACACACACACACCCACCCACACACACACACACACACACACACACACACACATATATCAAGGGATGTTTTATGAGTCTGATTATTCAATAATTAACCTCAAGAGGGATAAAATCCCCAAACATTCTTTACTTTTTCTTAATTGCCCATTACAGAATTTTTTTTCTTGTGGATTCCCAAAGCCATGGCTATTCATTTCTTCTAGGATAAAGTCATGATCCCTGGGTCTGATATCCAAGACCCTCAGTAGTTTGACCTCTGCCTCCTACTTCAACAGTGCTTCCCATTTTATCAGTCCTCATCCTTGGAGATTGATGTCGCCTCTGATTTCCAAAGCATTTATTGTCTATACCTTTCATCTGATACTTAGTATAGCCATGTCATGTTTTATTGTTTATCTTGTTCACATGTCTGGTCTTTCCCACACATTGCTAGTTGGTCAGCCTCTCAAGGCAAGCATTGTCATACCTGTTTGTCCTAACATTGCTTAAAATCATGACCTAGATGTAGTAAACTCATAATAGGTGTCTGATGTTGATGATCAAATTCAAGTTATCTTCTCAATATTCTTCATAATTTCATGGATTCATATATCCCCATACTTCATTACTTTCTCCAACTGGTTTCCAGTTTGATTTTTTTTATCTGTCATTCTTCCCACTTTCAAATAAAGATTCTACTGAGTATACCTTACTGATGTGGAAGAGGACTGAAGAAGTCAAGAACCTGGTTAATCCATAAACTGGATAATCTGTCCTTAAATTATTAAGAATCTATTGCAGTATGCATGCCTAGGCAATATGGTGCTGGAAATGTATTTCATAATTCTGTTCTTCCAATCAAGTGACTCAGAAATTCTAAGCAAGAAAAGAAACAGAAAGAGTGGGGTGGTAATGGCAGGCCAATTAGAAATACCTCTGTCCTAACATTTCTGCTGACTAGCTGAGGAAGCCACAGATGGCCTGATGAATCTCAGCCCTTCAGCCATGAAGAACCTCTTGCATCACATACTCAGTGGCAAGGAGTTTGGAGTGGAACGAAGTGGTAAGGTTGAATAACTGCATTTCTATTTTACAGTGCTTACTTTAAATGTTTCATTGATTTTAAAATGCTGTTCTTTTATCAGAGAAACTTTTCCTCCAAATAAATAGAACCCCTGTAACCCCTATATATGAAACAGTTTAAACCAAAGCTCTCTTCTGCAACAAGATTTGGAAACCACTGTGTGTCTTTTTTCCCCCTTAAATTAAGTAGATTACTATCATATTTTGTTTTGGACTGTCTTATATATTCCTTTATATTAAGTCTCTAGCACAAATAGCAATCTATATCATCTAAAACTTTCTTGTATCCCAGTTGACAATAATTCAGTAGCATTTATGGTGATGTATATGTGTGTATAGCTGCTATAATACATCGGATGTATCCTTTCACCTTTAAATTCAAATACATTTGGGTTCTATCACAAATTAACCTTATACCTGCACTTGGTGGCTTGGCAGTGGTATTTGATATCAAGTCTGGTCCCATCATTTCATGGGAAATAGATGGAGAAGCAGTGGAAACAGTGTCAGACTTTATTTTGGGGGGCTCCAAAATCACTGCAGCTGGTGACTGCAGCCATGAAATTAAAAGAAGCTTACTCCTTGGAAGGAAAGTTGTGACTAACCTAGATAGCATATTCAAAAGCAGAGACATTACTTTGCCAACAAAGGTCCATCTAGTCAAGGCTATTGTTTTTCCAGTAGCCATGTATGGATGTGAGGGTTGGACTGTGAAGAAAGCCGAGCGCCGAAGAATTGATGCTTTTGAACTGTGGTGTTGGAGAAGACTCTTGAGAGCCCCTTGGACTACAAGGAGATCCAACCAGTCCATTCTAAAGGAGATCAGCCCTGGGATTTCTTTGGAGGGAATGATGCTAAAGCTGAAATTGCAGTACTTTGGCCACCTCACGCAAAGAGTTGACTCATTGGAAAAGACTCTGATGCTGGGAGGGGTTGGGGGCAGGAGGAGAAGGGGATGACAGAAGATGAGATGGCTGGATGACATTGCTGACTCAATGAACATGGGTTTGGGTGAACTCCAGGAGTTGATGATGGACAGGGAGGCCTGGCGTGCTGCAATTCATGGGATCGCAAGGAGTCGGACACGACTGAGCAACTGAACTGACTGAACTGAACTGAACTGAACCTAAAACATCAGAGCAAATGAAAAGAGTCATCTCCCATGCTTAACTTTCAGAGTTAGAATAAATAAATATATAATATCAGAAGGATGGATACCTTAGAGTGATAAGAGAAAGTTATAAAGCAGTACTCCTCAAGCCTTAATGTTCATAAGAATTACCTGGGTATCTTGCTAAACTGCAGACTTTGATTCAATAGGTCTACAATTGGGCCTAAAATTCTAGCAAGCTTCTAGGTGATGGCGATGCTGCAGGTCTGTGGACCACACTGAATAGAAACGTTATAGCTGTTGAGTTTTTCATTATTATTAACAAAAAAGGAGGTCATACTTCTGAGTCTTTTAAAAGTGGTGGAGAAAAAGTTTGAACCTGATTATCCTCCCTCTTTCTCTTTAATCTGTCATGCTATATAGTTCGTCCTACTGATTCAAATATCAGCCCTGCTATTTCAATCCATGAGGTTGGTGCTGTTGGAGCAACCAAAACAGAACGAACTGGGATCATGCAGTTAAAAAGTGAGATAAAGCAGGTAAGATACTGCTTGGGAAATGAACTGGGATATTTTCATGTTTAAGAACATTATTTTAGAATCAGACTTTGTAAGATCATGTATTTTGCTTCGTATCCTAAGTTTAATTTGAGCCATTTATTTTTCAGGTGGACTTTCGTAGACTGTCTCTCTCAACTGAAAGTCAAGTGAAACAAGTAGGGATCCTTTAACATAAATTAACCTGCCTTTAGCTCTACAAAACATGCATGAGCTCATGACTTTTTTAAAATAAGATAAGCCACACAGTAGCTTGTTTGATTCTCCTTTCTAGCAATTAAGCTTTCATTTTTCTGGACCAAACTCTTTTGCTAATTTTAGGATGAAAGTAATTTGTTCCTGATAGCAAGAAATTAAAACCTTGAATTCCTCTTGTTAGGGTTAAATGTAATTTTGGAATTGATTAATTAATTAACATGTAATTTTAGACTTAAATTTCTTACTTTTAAGAACCAGACTAGGTGAGGGCTTTTTTTAAATCTATTTTCAGATTTTTGTCATTGTCATGATAGAGCTATATGAAACGCATTGTGGACACATAGAGAAAAAACATATAAATCAATCTGGGTGTTGGTGAGAGTCACCAAATATCAGACTGTAGCCTCTTACTCATTTTTTCCCCTGGAGATGAGAATAGATGAGTTAGTGTGTTATACAAAAGAATAATACAAACTTCCATAGTTCCTCTTAAAACTTTAGAAAATCATGTGATTTTGAAGTCTTTTAATGAAAAGCTTAAAACTACCCCTCCTGCCTTCAAAATAAACTTACACTATCTTGTGATACTGGAGCACATCCAAAAAGGAGAGGCAAAATGGAAATTTTGCTTGTTTATATGTTTGTTTGTTTGCTTGCTTGCTTTAGGAGTCAGAAACTATTTAGGGAAAATAAAGACCGAATGCTTGAAGTTTAATTTGAAGTAAACTTAATTTAGATATACTTATCAGATACCCTTTCACGTTTATATTATGCAAGTGAAAGAACAGAATGGAATAAGAAAGGGTCTTTGGATAGAAAAGTGTTTACAGGGTTTTTTTCTAGACAATTTGGATAATCTGAACATTTTCCTATCTGAAAGGTTAAAGAACTACATTTCATACTGAGTTAAACTGATGTTCTTGGTAAACAGTCCTTGTTTTGGTTGAGAGTGATTGGCTAAATACTTCATAGTTGTTTATAGTCATACAGTATTACTTACAAGTTGATTATATATTTAGAACTCGAGTCCATGTTCCCAGCTAGACTAATATGATATTAAGGACTTGACCTACCCACAAAACTGTATCATTTAATTCAATTTTATACATTCACTACCTATAGGACTTCAAGAAAACCAAAATCATTAGGACTATAATTTAGAGGACTGCGAGCTTTGAATTTTCATTACCTTATTTCTAAATATTGGATTTCCACTCTCACCTGCCTATCTGGTATTTTGTACTGTTCTAAGCCTTTGTCTCTGCTCAACAATGTCCTCTTTTCTGATTATGGAAAAAATACATTTAAAGATAGTTTTATTTATTTAACCCTTTACCATGACTTCCTGAGTTAAGCTATTTCATCTACTTTTTTAATGATAACACGCTGGTTAGTTACTTGAATAGTTTGTAATTTTACTCTACTAAAAACTTTTAAAAACACATAATGGTTACCTTGTCTTTTCCCTTTTAAAAGTTTATTTTCTCAAATTTTTTTCATAGCCCAATGGTGGCCATCCCCTGGGTAAGGATTTGATGTCACCGTCTTTTCTTGTAATTGCTGATACTTTTACTATATACCATTCATAAATGCTTTGAATATGCTGTTATATAAAGTATGGCATATACAGATTGACTGAAAATAAAAGCAAAATGAGTCAAAAAGTTAAATTTTTACTTATAAATCAACTTCTTATATGTATACTTATAAATCGACTTCATGTACTTATATTTATAAATCAACTTCATGTAGGGTGAAATCTTTCCATTTCTTTTCCAAAAAGGCAGGGGAGAGGGTTCAACTCCAAC
>SJYW01051198.1:100875-172667 GCA_006410735.1 Raphicerus campestris | reverse complement strand
GTTCCTCTTCACTTTCTGCCATAAGGGTGGTATCATCTGCATATCTGAGGTTATTGATATTTCTCCCAGCAATCTTGATTCTAGCTTGTGTTTCTTCCAGTCCAACATTTCTCATGATGTACTCTGCATATAAGTTAAATAAGCAGGGTGACAATATACAGCCTTGACGTACTTCTGTTCCTATTTGGAACCAGCCTGTTGTTCCATGTCCAGTTCTAACTGTTGCTTCCTGACCTGCATACAGATTTCTCAAGAGGAAGGTCAGGTGGTCTGGTATTCCCATCTCTTTCAGAATTGTCCACAGTTTATTGTGATCCACACAGTCAAAGGCTTTGGCATAGTCAATAAAGCAGAAATAGATGTTTTTCTGGAACTCTCTTACTTTTTTCATGATCCAGTGGATGTTGGCAATTTGATCTCTGGTTCCTCTGCCTTTTCTAAAACCAGCTTGAACATCAGGGAGTTCACAGTTCATGTATTGCTGAAGCTTGGCTTGGAGAATTTTGAGCATTATTTTACCAGCATGTGAGATGAGTGCAATTGTGTGGTAGTTTGAGCATTCTTTGGCATTGCCTTTCTTTGGGATTGGAATGGAAACGGACCTTTTCCAGTCCTGTGGCCACTGCTGAGTTTTCCAAATTTGCTGGCATACTGAGTGCAGCACTTTCACAGCATCATCTTTCAGGATGATTCCAGCTCAACTGGAATTCCATCACCTCCACTAGCTTTGTTCATAGTGATGCTTTCTAAGGCCCACTTGACTTCACATTCCAAGATGTCTGGTTCTAGATTAGTGATCACATCATCATGATTATCTGGGTCGTGAAGATCAGTGAAGTAGAATTGGGAGTTCAGGAATAAGCCATTACACTTTTGCCAATTTTTAACCAGGGTGTCAAGAAAAGCAAATGTAGGAAAGATAGTCTTTTCAAAAATAGTGCTGAAACAACTGGATAGTCACATTCCAAAGAGTGAAGTTGGACCCCCTACTTCACTCCATATGCAAAAAATAAGTCCAGATGGGTTACTACGCAGAAAAGAGTTAACACAGCAGGCCAGAAGTGCTATTCTTGGAAGGCCTGATTACAAGATTGACCTTTGGTTGGTATTTGGAAAGCTTGATTTTGGGAGGGTTCCTGTCATTCTCAGAATTCATTAACAGTGGCTTATTGTGCCTAAACTGTTTGTGAAAACACTAGAGTTTGTATTGAACACTTACTTTCTCTCTGGGAGTCTAGAATTTCGGTACATGCCAGACAGAGGCTGTTTATGTGACCACCCTTCAACAAAAAGCCTTGGGTGCTGAGTCTTAAGTGAGCTTCCCTGGTTGACAATATTTCATACATGTTGTCACAACTCACTGAACTGGGAATTGCATCCTGCCTGTGTGATTCCACTGAGAGAGTACTGTGGAAACTGGTGCCTATTTCCCCTGAACTTTGTCTAATGCACCTTTTCCCTTTGCTGATTTTGCTTTGTATCCTTTTGCTGTAATCACAACTTTCAGTATGACTATATACATAGTCATGTGAATCCTCTTAGTGAATCACTGAATAAGGGGGTGGTCTTTTGGGTGCCCATAAACATTATCATAGACCTAACTGTAAAAGCTAAAATGATAAAACTAAAAAATAAGAATAAATCTTTGTGACTTTGGGCTAGACAAAGCCTTATTAGATAGGAAACTAAAAGTAAAATTAGATAAATTCAGCTTCAGTTCAGTTCAGTTCAGTCAGTCGTGTCCGACTCTTTGCGACCCATGAATCACAGCACGCCAGGCCTCCCTGTCCATCATCAACTCCCAGAGTTCAGTCAGACTCACGTCCATCGAGTCAGTGATGCCATCTAGCCATCTCATCCTCTGTCATCCCCTTCTCCTCCTGCCCCCAACCCCTCCCAGCATCAGAGTCTTTTNTTACATTTAAGGTAATTATTGATAAATATGATCTCATTCCCATTTACTTTGTTGTTTGGGTTCGTTTTTGTAAACCTTTTCTGTCTAGAGAAGATCCTTTAGTATTTGTTGAAGAGCTGGTTTGGTGGTGCTGAATTCTCTCAGCTTTTGCTTGTCTGTAAAGCTTTTGATTTCTCCTTAGTATCTGAATGAGGTCCTTGCTGGGTAGAGCAATTTTGGGTGTAGGTTTTTCTTTTTCATTACTTTAAGTATGCCCTGCCATTCCCTTCTGGTCTGAAGAGATGTATTGAAAGAGCAGCTGTTATTCTTATGGGGATCCCCTTGTGTGTTATTTATTGCTTTTCTCTTGCTGCTTTTAATATTTGGTCTTTGTGTTTAATTTTTGTTATTTTGATTAATATGTGTCTTGAGGTGTTTCACCTTGGGTTGATCCTGTTTGGATTCTCTAGGTTTCTTGGACTTGGGTGGCTATTTCCTTCCCCATATTAGGGAAATTTTCAACTATTATCTCCTCAAGTATTCTCTCAGGCCCTTTCTTTTTGTCTTCTTTTTCTGAGACACCTATGATTTGAACACTGGGGCCTTTAACATTGTCCCAGAGGTATCTGGAGTTGTCCTCATTTCTTTAAATTATTTTTTTGTNATTATCTCCTCAAGTATTCTCTCAGGCCCTTTCTTTTTGTCTTCTTTTTCTGAGACACCTATGATTTGAACACTGGGGCCTTTAACATTGTCCCAGAGGTATCTGGAGTTGTCCTCATTTCTTTAAATTATTTTTTTGTTTTTCCTCTCTGCTTCATTTATTTCCACCATTCTATCTTCCACCTCACTTATCCTCTCTTCTGCCTCAGTTATTCTACTATTGGCTCCCTCAGAGTGTTTCTAATTGCAGTTGTTGCACTGTTCTTTATTGATTGACTCTTTTTTCTTCTAGGTCCTTGTGAAACATTTCTTGCATCTTCTCAGTGCTTGTCTCTAGTCTGTTTATCTATAATTACATTTTGTTTTCAGGATTTGGGATCATCTTTACTATCATTATTCTGAATTCTTTTTTCAGGTAGACTCCCTATCTCCTCCTCTTTTGTTTGGATTGGTGGGGTTTTATCATATTTGTTCACCTGCTGAGTATTTCTCTGCCTTTTCATTTTGTTTACTTTACTGTGTTTAGAGTGCCCTTTCTGCAAGTGGAAGACTGTGGTTCCTCTTAACTGTGGAGTCTGCTCCCTGTGGTGGGTTGGAGGAGAGTGGACCATTGACTTGTCAAAATTTCCTGGTTGGGGGAACTTCTGTCTGTGTTCTGGTGGGTGGAGCTGGATCTCTTCTCTCTGGAGGGCAATGAAGTGTCCAGTAGTGAGTTTTGTGATATCTATCAGTTTGGTATGGTCTTTTAATGTTCAGGATTCTGTTCCCATTTTTCTGGAAAATTAACATGCTGTGTGTTGTACTGGAACTTATTGGCTCTTATGTGGAGCTTGGTTTCAGTGTATGTATGGAGACTTTGGGATTGGCTCTTGTCTATCAGTGTCCCATAGAGTCAGGAGTTCTCTAGTGTTCTAAAGTTCTGGAGTTGAGCCTCCTGGCTCTGGATTTTAGTCCTCTTCTTGCAGTAGCCTCAAGACTTCTCCATCCATGTCACACAGAAGATAAAACCTTTTGGCTAATGGTGAAACAACTCCCCAGAGCCATGAACACTGAGAGAGATTCACAGAGTTATATAGGGAAGATACGAGGGAGAAGGGAGATAGAAATGACCTGGGGGCTAAAAGGGAGAGTCGAAAGGGGAGAGAGCAATCAAGCCAGTAATCAAATCCCTAAGTGTTCTCCACAGCCAGCAACACCCAGACAGATTCACAGAGTTATATAGAGAAGAAAAGAGGGAGAAAGGAGGTAGAGGTGACCCAGAGGAGAAAAGGGAAAGTCAAAAGGAAAGAGAGCAATCAAAGTGAAATGAAGTCACTCAGTCGTGTCTGACTCTTTGCGACCCCATGAACTGTAGCCCACCAGGCTCCTCTGTCCTTGGGATTCTCCAGGCAAGAATACTAGAGTGGTTTGCCATTTCCTTCTCCAGGGGAACTTCCCGACCCAGGGATCAAACCCAGGTCTCCCACATTGCAGGCAGATGCTTTAACCTCTGAGCCACCAGGGAAGCCCTGAGCAATCAAGCCAGTAATCAAATCTCTAAGTGAAAATGGATAGTGAAAATTAGATTTTTAAAGGTAGAACATTAATAACAAATATCAAAAAGCAAAGAGTAAAAACCTAGAAGTTAGATTCTCAAGAATACAATATAAAAAAATACAAAAAAAAATCACGAAAATTAAAAAATATACGGAGTTTGTTTTTTTAAAAATAGGGTTATTTTTAGAAAGGTAATAGTAGGTATAAAAATGAAAGTTAAAGTAGTAATAAAGAACTAATTTTTTAAAAAAATTACAGTGATAATAGTAAAAATATATCTAGGAATAGCTCTGGAGTTATTGTGGGCAGTGTAGGGTCAGTTCGGTGTCAGATAGTCCATTGTTTTGACTTATACTTGTCCTCATGGTCTATAGTTGTCCCTCAAATATACCGTCTCAACTACAGGGTTTTAATCTGTTGCACCTGTCACTTCCAGGGTGGTTTCCCCCTTCTTTGTTTATTTTAGCTTTCTCTGTTTGCAAGTCTGTGCAGTGTCTAATTTCTGCCCTGAAACAAGGTGGTGAAGGTGGCCACTTATTTAGGCTCACTTGTCCAGCTGTGCTGTGGGGAGAGACAGACACTTCAAACAAATACTGCTGGCATGTGTGTAGGGTGTGTGCAGTGGATGGACCACACTGGGTTTGTCACAGCCCAAGGCAGCATGTACTTCCACACTGCTAAGGCTCCAGGGTGCTCTGCAAGGGCACTATCCCAAGTGAGTTTTGCATTTCTTGCACTTCCCACATTTAAGCCACTCAGGTTCTTGGGTGCTCCACATGGGCACAGACCCAGATAGGCTGTGCATTTTGTGCCCTTCCCAGGTCCAAGCTGCTCAGGAGACTGGATGCTTGGTAAGCGCACTGTCCCAGGTGGACTGTGCAACTTATGCATCTCCCTGGTCCTGGCCACTCAGTTTCCTGGGTGTGTCAAAGGGTACAATCTCAGGTATGCTGTGTGTCTCCTCTGGGAAGCTGATCTCAGCTTCTCTGTGACGCTTCTGGTGGATGTGAACCACCCAGGATCCCAGGATCCTGGCAACCTGCTCACAGTTTGGTGAAAGATACAGTCTCTGGGGCCAAGATTATAGCAGCCCTTGCCTTACAGCTCTGGCTGTCCCACTGCCTCTCTGCCTCAGGGGAGGGAGGGCATTAAACGGCTTGCTCTCTCCTTTGGTATTCGCTAGGGCACAATCCTTTGTTCTCAACAAAGGTGACTCCTTTGTTGAGCATGCCAGAGGTGACCATGGGGAGTAAGAGCCTTTCACAGGAAGGGTCCTTTTTTTTCTATGTTTGTCTCTCTGGTGATCCAAGGTTTGTGTTACTATCTCACATTAGCCCATTCAGATTGTCCTCAGGCATTCAAGCCCATTCCTTACCCTAAGGAACAATGATGCAGCCCATGCCTACCTACCCAGCTCCCACTTGCTGCTGGCGGACACGAGTGTCTGAGCCACTTCTCTGCAAGTAGTTGCAGTTAGGCACATATTCTGTGTGTGTGGGGGGGAGGGTTATTATTATTATGTTGACCTCTGAGATTCCAAAGGTCCTCACTGTCACAACTGTAAGAGGGTTTCCTATTGTGTGGAAACTTATCCTCTTTCAACACTCTCTCCCCAGGATGGATCTCTGACCCTAAATCCTTTGTCTCTGTTTTTGTCTTTAATATTTTGTCCTACCTCCTTTTGACCATCCCCAAGAAAAAGAAATGCAGTAAGGCAAAACAGTTGTCTGAGGAGGCCTTGCAAGTAGCTGAGAAAACAAGAGAAGCTAAAGGCAAAGTATAAAGGGAAAGATATACCCATTTGAATGCAGAGTTCCAAATAATAGCCAGGAGAGATAAGAAAGCCTTCCTAAGTGATCAATGCAAAGAAATAGATGAAAACAATAGAATGGGAAAGACTAGATCTCTTCTTCAAGAAAATTAGAGATACCAAGGGAATATTTCATACAAAGATAGGCACAATAAAGGACAGAAATGATATCAATTTAACAGAAGCAGAAGATATTAAGAGGTGGCAATAATACACAGAAGAAATATACAAAAAACAATCTTCATGACTCAGATAATTATGATACTATAATCACTCACCTAGAGCCAGACATCCTGAAATGTGAAGTCAAGTGGGCCTTAGGACGCATCACTACAAACAAAGCTAGTGGAGGTGACGGAATTCCAATTGAGCTATTTCAGATCCTAAAAGATAACACTGTGAAACTGCTGCACTCAATATGCCAGCAAATTTGGAAAACTCAGCAGTGACCACAGGACTGGAAAAGGTCAGTTTTTATTCCAATCCCAAAGAAAGGCAATGCCAAAGAATGTTCAAACTACTGCACAATTGCACTCATCTCACACACTAGCAAAGTAATGCTCAAAATTCTCCAAGCCAGGATTCAACAGTTCATGAACTGTGAACTTCCAGATGTTCAAGCTGGATTTAGAAAAGGCAGAGGAACTAGAGATCAAATTGCCAACATCCTTTGGATCATAGAAAAAGCAAGATAATTCCAGAAAAATATCTGCTTCTGCTTCATTGACTACACTAAAGCCTTTGACTGTGTGGATCACAACAAACTGGAAAATTATTCAAGAGATGGGAATACCAGACCACCTGACCTGCCTCCTGAGAAATCTGTATGCAGGTCAAGAAGCAACAGTTAGAACGGGACATGGAACAACAGACTGGTTCCAAATTGGGAAAGGAGTACATCAAGGCTGTATATTGTCATACTTCTTGTTTAACTCATGTGCAGAGTATATCATGTGAAATGCTGGGCTGGATGAAGCACAAGCTGGAATCAAGATGGCTGGGAGAAATATTAATAACCTCAGATATGCAGATGACACCACCCTTATGGCAAAAAGTGAAGAACTAAAGAGCCTCTTGATGAAAGAGGACAGTGAAAAAGTTGGCTTAAAACTCAGCATTGAGAAAACTAAGATCATGGCATCTGGTCCCATCACTTCATGGCAAATAGATGGGGAAACAATGGAAACAGTGAAAGACTTTATTTTGGGGGGCTCCAAAATCACTGCAGATGGTGACTGCAACCATGAAATTAAAAGATACTTGCTCCTTGGAAGAAAAGCTATGACCAACTTAGGCAGCATATTAAAAAGCAGAGACATTACTTTGTTGACAGAGGTCTGTCTAGTCAAAGCTATGGTTTTTCCAGTAGTCATGTATGGTTGTGAGAGTTGGACTGTTAAGACAGCTGAGTGCCAAGGAATTGATGCTTTTGAACTGGTGTTGGAGAAAACTCTTGAGAGTCCCTTGGATTGCACGGAGATCAAACCAGTCAATCCTAAAGAAATCAGTCCTGAATTTTCATTGGAAGGACTGATTCTGAAGCTGAAACTCCAATCCTTTGGCCACCTGATTTGAAGAACTGACTCATTGGAAAAAACCCTGATGCTGGGAAAGATTGAAGGCAGGAGGAGAAGGGGATGACAGAGAATGAGATAGTTGGTTGGCATCACTGACTCCTTGGACATGAGTTTGAACAAGCTCCAGGAGTTGGTGATGGACAGGGAGGACTGGTGTGCTGCAGTCCATTGGTTCACAATGACTGAGCAACTGAACTTAACTGAGCCTTCTTTTGAAGAGATTAGGCTGCCTTGGTGGGTTCCTGGTGTACTCCGCAGCATGCAGAAGTTGTGTGGTGGAAGTTGCTCAAAGTTCAAATGATCTTTTGATGAATTTGTGGGGGAGAAAGTGGTCTCCTCATCCTATTCCTCTGCTATCTTGGGACCCTTTCTCTCTAATTTTCTTGAAGAGATCTCTAGTCTTTCCCATTCTATTGTTTTCCTCTATTTCTTTGCATTGATCACAGGAAGGCTTTCTTGTCTCTCCTTGTTCTTTGGAACTTTCCTGCATTCAGATAGGTATATCTTTCCTTTTCTCCTTTCACTTCTCTTGTTTTCTCAGCTATTTGTTAGGCCTCCTCAGACAACCGTTTTGCCCTTTTGCATTTCTTCTTTTGGGGGAAAGTTTGATCACCACCTCCTGTACAATGTTACAAACCTCTGTCCATAATTCTTCAGGCACTTTGTCTATCAGATCTAATCCCTTGAATCTATTTGTAACTTCTAGTGTATAATCATAAGGGATTTGATTTAGGTCATAGCTGAATGGCCTATTGGTTTTCCCTGCTTTCTTCAATTTAAGTCTGAATTTTGCAACATGGAGTTCATAATCTGAGCCACAGTCAGCTCACAGTCTTGTTTTTGCTGACTGTATAGAGTTTCTCCATCTTATACGGCAAAGAATATAATCAATCTGATTTTAGTATTGACCATCTGGTGATGTCCATGAGTAGAGTTGTCTCTTGTGTTGTTTTAAGTGGGTGTTTGATATGACAGTGCATTTTCTTGGCAAAACTCTGTTGGCCTTTCCCCTGCTTCGTTTTTACTCCAAGGCCAAATTTGCCTGTTACTCCAGGTTATCTCTTGATTTCATACTTTTGAACTCCAGTCTCCTATGATGAAAAGGACATCTCTTTTTTTTTTTTTTTTTTTTTGGTGTTAGCTCTAGAAGTTATTGTAGGTCTTCATAGAACAGTTCCACTTCAGCTTTTTTGGCACTAATGGATAGGGCATAGACTTGGTTAATGTGATGTTTAATAGTTTGCCTTGGAAACAGAGATTATTCTGTCATTTTTGAGACTGTACCCAAATACTGTATTTCAGATTCTTTTGTTTACTGTGAAGGCTACTCCATTTCTTCTACGGAATTGTTGCCTACAATTGTAGATATAATGGTCACCTGAATTAAATTCACCCATTCCCATCTATTTTTAGTTCTCTGATTCCTAAAATATTGATGTTCACTCTTTCCATCCCGTTTGACCACTTCCAATTTACCTTGATTCATGGACCTAACATTCCAGGTTCCTATGCAATAGTGTTCTTTACAGCATCAGACTTTGTTTTCATCACCAGTCACATTCACAAATGTTTGTTTTTGCTTTGGCTCAGCCTCTTCATTCTTTCTGGAGCTATTTCTCCATTCTTCTCCAGAAGCATATTGGGTACCTACTGACCTGGGGAGTTCATCTTTCAGTGTCATATCTTTTTGCCTTTCATACTGTTCATGGGGTTCTCAAAGCAAGAATACTGAAGTGGTCTGCCATTTCTTTTTCCAGGGGACCATGTTTTGTCAGAACTCTCCACCATGCCCCAGCCATCTTGGGTGGCCCTACATGGCATGGCTCATAGTTCACTGAGTTAGACAGGCTGTGATGCAAGTGATCAGTTTGGTTAGCTTTCTGTAATTGTGGTTTCCATTCTATATGGCCTCTGATAGATAAGATTAAGAGGCTTGTGAAAGCTTCATGATGGGAGGAATCTGGGTCTTACTCTGATGGGTGGGGCCATGCTCAGTAAATCTTAATCCAGTTTTCTGTTGATGGGCGGGGCTGTGTTCCCTCCCTGTAGTTTGGCATACCTATAGTAAGGGTAATGGCAATAATGATGAACTCCTTCAAAGGGGTTAATGCCAAGACTGTTGTACTCAGTGCCCCTGACCCCACAGCAGCCACTGTCGACCCATCTGGAGATTCCTGGACACTCACAGCAAGTCTGGCTCAGTTTCTTATAGGGTCACTGCTCCTTTCTCCTGGGTCCTGGTGCACACAAGGTTTTGTGTGCAGCCTCCTAGGGCGTTTTCCCCCAGTCCTGTGGAAGTTCTGTAATGAAATGCCACTGGTCTCCAAAGTCAAATTCCCTGTGGGTTCTCTGTCCCTTTGCCGGATCTCCAGGTTGGGAAATCTGCTGTGGGCCCTCGAATTTTGCAATAGTGCGAGACCTTCTTTGGTATAATTGTTCTCCAGTTTGTGGGTTGTCTGCTCGGTGGCTCTATGTGGGGTTCACATTCTGTGCCTCCCAGGTCTTCTGCAGCCAGAGCCCCTGTCCCCAGAGCAGGCCACTGATGGTCTGTGCCTCTGCAGGAGACATCTAAACACTCAAAGGCAGGCCTGGCTCAGTCTCTGTGGGGTACCTGGGTCCTGGTGTGCACAAGGTTTGGTGTGAGCCCTCTGAGCATCTCTGGCCAGTATGAGGCTTGAGTCTAAATGTGATTTCACTCCTCCTACTGTCTTGTTGGGGTTTCTCCTTTGCCCTTGAACATGGGGATTTTTTTTTCTGGTGGGTCCAATATTCTCCTGTTGATGGTTGTTCAGTGGTTAGTTGCAAGTTTGGAATTCTCACAGGAGAAGATGACACACATCCTTCTACACTGCCATCTTGGGAACACGGCTACCAATGGTATATCCTTATAATCTTTTCTTTAAGGCTGAAAGTGAGTCCTCACTTTCTATCCTGATTTTAATACATTTCCCTTTTTTAGTATGTCTAGATAAATCTTTTTCAATTTTGTTGATGTTGATTTTCAAAGAAACAAACTATGGTTTCATTGGCTTTCCCTCAGTTCTTTTTGTTTTCTATTTTATTTTTCTTTCTGTTATAATCTTAATTTTTTCTTCTTCTTGCTTTCATTTTAGTTTGCTCTTCATTTCTTCTTTTTTACATTGTCTTAAGGTAGAAGGTTTAGTTATTAATTTGAGATATTTCTTCTTTTTTAGTACAAACATTTATAAAATAAAGTTCTCTTTAGCTGCATCCCACAAGTTTTGGTATGTTGTTTTCAATTTCATTCATCTTAAAGTGTTTTCTAATTTTCCTTGTGATTTCTTTCTTACCCCACTGGTTATTTAGGGATATGTTGTCTAATTTCCACATATTTGTAAATTTTCAAAATTTCCTTTTGCTACTGATTTCTAATTTAATTTCATTGTAGTAAGATACCATACTTTGTGTCTTATTTCAATTCTTTTAAATTGAAGCTTGTGTTATAGCCTATGAGAGCAACAAACTAAGCCATAGACCAGTTAAACTTTTAACTTTTCTGTTAAACTTTTAACTTTTAGTGTTAAAAGTTTAACAGAAATAACCTTGGAAAGAGACAGTGAAGAACCTCCCATATCATCAGTATTTTTATGGCTCTTCTTATGTATCACTAGATGGTTTCTAAAAGGATTGTATCTGTTTACATTGCTGCTAGCTACTCATAAGTCTGCTAGCTTCACTATAACCTCTGTGTCTTGGCTGTTACACTTAAATTTGTGGTTTATAATTCTGCTGAGTGTGTGTATTATTCATTGTGCTATAATACATTAGTCATAAAAACAGAGGTGACTTTTGATTTATGTTCTTTTCTCTGCTTTTCTCCCAAGCCACCTGGAACCTCTATGAGTCTAAGTAGTGGGTCCTTCCCTAGTGCATTTGGTCAACAGACATCTAAAGATAGTCGTCAAGGTCAATGGCAACGCCGAAGAAGGCTGGATGGCGCATTGAACAGAGTCCCAGTTGGATTTTATCAAAAAGTATGGAAAGTTTTGCAGAAGGTAAGCATAATACACCATAGGTATCTCTTTATTTTACCGTCCTCATGAAATTATCAGTCTTCTTGTCTGAGATATGACATGACTGTGATAACATTGCAATTATATAAAAGGCATATGCTCTTATGGGTAAAACCTAGAAGAAAACATTAAAATGAAATACTTGATTTGTTATTTTGATATTATTGATAATTTAGTCTCTCTCCATTACTGTTGCCATTGTGGTGTTTACAAAGACATTTCAGAAACATCACTGCTCATCTTTTTGGCCATAGTTGGACATTGTGAAACATTGTGATATACTTACTGCCAATTGAATGAATGCAGTAATAAAGACACTTTCTTTGTAACTATTGCAGAGTAGAAATGTTATTGTAACAATGTGCTGTTAATAACCAAATGTTACTGTAGTAAAACAACTGTGGCATATGGGAAGTTTTATGAGAAACTCTTATCTATATTCTTTCTTGGATGAAAACTACTAAATAACTGCAGTCATAGTGATGCCAATAGTCCAAAGACTACTGGTGTGACCAATTTTTGTTTTTCTGTCAAAGGCCTAGTTTGCCAAACACATTCCAGGAGACATCACACCATTATGATTGTGACAGATTTGTAAGACCAAGACAGTAGTTCTCATTCATGGGTCTCATTCATAGTCTCATAGGTGCTATTTTTTGCTTCATTGCCCTTGATAATGACCTGAAGAACACTTCAACCAGGACTTCAAAATCTTTAGTTATATTTCTCCCTTTTGCACACTGATGTGCTTCCAGGGACNAGGATTGTATCTGTTTACATTGCTGCTAGCTACTCATAAGTCTGCTAGCTTCACTATAACCTCTGTGTCTTGGCTGTTACACTTAAATTTGTGGTTTATAATTCTGCTGAGTGTGTGTATTATTCATTGTGCTATAATACATTAGTCATAAAAACAGAGGTGACTTTTGATTTATGTTCTTTTCTCTGCTTTTCTCCCAAGCCACCTGGAACCTCTATGAGTCTAAGTAGTGGGTCCTTCCCTAGTGCATTTGGTCAACAGACATCTAAAGATAGTCGTCAAGGTCAATGGCAACGCCGAAGAAGGCTGGATGGCGCATTGAACAGAGTCCCAGTTGGATTTTATCAAAAAGTATGGAAAGTTTTGCAGAAGGTAAGCATAATACACCATAGGTATCTCTTTATTTTACCGTCCTCATGAAATTATCAGTCTTCTTGTCTGAGATATGACATGACTGTGATAACATTGCAATTATATAAAAGGCATATGCTCTTATGGGTAAAACCTAGAAGAAAACATTAAAATGAAATACTTGATTTGTTATTTTGATATTATTGATAATTTAGTCTCTCTCCATTACTGTTGCCATTGTGGTGTTTACAAAGACATTTCAGAAACATCACTGCTCATCTTTTTGGCCATAGTTGGACATTGTGAAACATTGTGATATACTTACTGCCAATTGAATGAATGCAGTAATAAAGACACTTTCTTTGTAACTATTGCAGAGTAGAAATGTTATTGTAACAATGTGCTGTTAATAACCAAATGTTACTGTAGTAAAACAACTGTGGCATATGGGAAGTTTTATGAGAAACTCTTATCTATATTCTTTCTTGGATGAAAACTACTAAATAACTGCAGTCATAGTGATGCCAATAGTCCAAAGACTACTGGTGTGACCAATTTTTGTTTTTCTGTCAAAGGCCTAGTTTGCCAAACACATTCCAGGAGACATCACACCATTATGATTGTGACAGATTTGTAAGACCAAGACAGTAGTTCTCATTCATGGGTCTCATTCATAGTCTCATAGGTGCTATTTTTTGCTTCATTGCCCTTGATAATGACCTGAAGAACACTTCAACCAGGACTTCAAAATCTTTAGTTATATTTCTCCCTTTTGCACACTGATGTGCTTCCAGGGACAGAATCAGTTGATCCTTTGAAAAAGTGAAAATGGATTCCTTAAGCTATCAGCTCTGGTAATCTTTCTTTCAAACAGTACCTATCAGCTGTTTTCCTTCCATAAAGCAACTATTTTTCTTTTTCTTTTTTTTTTTTTTCACTCAGTTGTGTCCGACTTTTTGTGACTCCATGGACTGTAGCCTACCAGGCTCCTCAGTCCATGGGATTTTCCAGGCAAGAGTACTGGAGTGGGGTGCCATTTCTTTCTCCAGAGGATCTTCCTGACCCAGGAATCAAACCCGGGTCTCCCCGCATTGTAGGCAGATGCTTTACCATCTGAGCTACCAGGGAAGCCCTAAAATAACTACAGCAGTGTTAACAGATATGTGCTTTATCTTTCCATTTATACCTGGCTTGTGGCAATTCAGTTTCACAGACTACAGGTACTAGGTGCTCTTCTTCCCAGATACCATCTTTTTGCATAGCAGTTATAATGAAAGTCCAAAAGTGTTATGATAGAAGTACAAACCCAGAAGGCTGTGAGAATACAAGGGAAGGAACATTCAAATCTAACTGGGAAAATTGGGTATTTTGTGGCAGAATCAAAACACAAACTTAAACTCCTAATATAAAGAGGAAAAACAAATGCCCTCTGTATTTTTCATTCCATTCCTTTCAGAGTATGAATGTAACATAATCACTCTGTACATATGTTTCTAGGCTGGTAAATCTCTGTATAAGGATTGCTATTTGGCATATGAGACATGGGATGGGAGTGTCTGGTAGAGTTGATAAACCTGTTGGATTGGAATATTTATCTGTGGTTTAAAATATGATGTTTTAGATTTCTTTAAAATATAAAATGGCAAGTCATTAATTCCCATTGCTTTTTAATAACTGAATTGATGGTGAGAGGGATATAGAGCATCATTCATTCATACAGTATTTCTTGAGCATCTACCATGCACTAAGCAATGTCCCAGGTGCTCACAGGATACAACAGAAAACAAAACAGACAACAATCTCTGTCCTGTGTAGATCTTATATTCTACTAGAGAGAGACAAACAGTAAATAAAACACATAAATTATACAGAATGTTGAATAATGACAGGTACTGTAGAAGAAGTAGAGCAGGGTGAGGGGATCAGGAGTGCTGATGGGGGATGCTTAACTAGAAAATGTAGTAATTATGCATATCCAGCACATGCATATATTTAGTTTTTCTCTTTAGCCTAAAAAATCTTTCTGAAGTCTAGTTGTGATGGCTCTGGAACCTACCATGGTATCCTCCTAGATAGTCTCTGAATCTTTAGGACTAGGCTATCCAATAGGTAGATCCTCCTGAGCATTTTACTCCCCTAAGTAGAGGATAAACCTTGAGTACCCTAAGTCCAACCCTGCTTCTTGCCACACATTCAATCACAACCCCTTGGCAAAGACACGTGGGGTGCAGGGCCTTTCACTGGCCTGTGATTACTCAGCATCTAAGTGTCTCCTTACAGTCTTCTAGTTATCAGCATATCCTTGATGACAGGTTTTTGCTGTTTTGCAGTGTCATGGACTTTCTGTGGAAGGTTTTGTTCTTCCTTCTTCAACCACTAGAGAGGTAAGATTCTGTCTTTCACATTTATGTGATTGATAGCTTGTCTGGCTAAAGTATTTCAGTGATCACTTTTCAAAATAACAAATCTGTGCTTTCATAAATCAACCGAACATGAAATGCATTGGAAGAAAGGAGAGAATTTTTTTAAAATAGAACGGGAATATTAGAGAACAATTATGTATTACATTAATTATATAAAGACAGCTTCTTTTAATGGTTGATTAAGTTAGACTGATTTATGTGAATATTGCCAGAGTTGGAAATGGCAGATGAGAATGAATCTAAGAATGAATGAATGACTTCTCATGCCCCCATCCTGCTCATCCCTACCTTTCTCTAATAAGATGCTTGTAAACTATAAACCAGTGATCATAAACCAGTGGTCCTTAGCTCTAACTATATATCACAGTAACCCAAACTCCTATCTCCAGCTCTCCAGAGATGGAACATGAGCACTTGTACTTTAAAAAATCCTTAGAATAATGCTGATATATAATCCTGGTTGGAAAACATGCCATAAACCACAGACATAGATTAGATGGTGCTTTAATATTTTGCTTTTTGCCCAATCAGACTAAAATTATGAAGAAATAGCTTGTAAATAAAATCAACAAAGGAGCTCAAATTAGTAAGATCAGATAGCAGAAAATCCTGCTACAATCCCCACCCTGGAATTGTAGATCATGTCTAGAGGGCTGGGTATGGAAAGCTAATGCTGTGCTTCAGGGCTCCACTCCTGCCTAGAGGCTTTTTCTCTAGTAAAGAACACTGTGTCCTTTCTTGATCTTCTCTCTGTCTTTAAGCAAGATTAAAATGTTAACAAATTAATAATAATACATACCTGAATGTATCTTTTATGAGTCTTCAAAACACCTTTATACCGTCTTTAATTTGATCTTCAGCACAACTATGTGAGATAGCTAAGAAAGGGATTGTAGTTCCTAGTTCACGGACAAGCATATAAATTTAGAAAAGTAAAATCTCCAAGGTCATAGAATTGGGGCTTCCCAGGTGGCAAAGGCAGAGCTTGAGTCCTTTAGACTCCAAATCTATATTGCCATCCTAAAGTGTATGCTTAATACAGTTTTACCAAAAATTATTTGTTAATCCATTTCACCCTAAAATAACTATATTTCTTCATGCCTTTTAAAGTCTAATAGTATATAAATATTTTACCTAATTCTCAATCTGTCATGTATATACAATTTTAGATTCTACTTAGATTTTTTCTTTATCCACAGTCATCTTATTTATTCTTTTAATGATTCTACAGAAACTCATAATGGCATACCATGATATGCCATTATTTACACAACCATTCCCATGTTTAGATTACTTCTAGTTTTATACTTGTGACTAAGGCTGCTGTAAAACACTCTTGCATATAGGGCTTTTATCCTCTCTTGAATTATTTCCTTAGGATGAACTTTCAGAAGGAGAATTATGGGTTAGAAGGCATTGACACTTTTATGATGCTTGTTATACTTGCCAGATTGCCTTCCAGAAAGATTGAACCTATTTACTCACTCAATTACGTTAAAGGAGACTGAAACAGTGCTCTTGGCTACAGTATTTCTTCTGCATTTCAGAATAGGTAATTGATGCCTCCCAGCACAATGGGCTCTTAAGAACTGATCCCCTCCCCCATTCTATCACAGATGACTCCAGGCGAGATTAAATTCTCTGTTCATGTGGAGTCTGTCCTGAATCGTGTACCTCAGCCAGAGTACCGTCAGCTTCTGGTTGAAGCCATCCTTGTCCTCACCATGATGGCAGACATTGAAATTCATAGTATTGGAAGCATCATTGCTGTGGAGAAAATAGTGCATATTGCCAATGACTTGTTTCTTCAAGAACAGGTAAGCAAACCTGTTACTTTCTCAAAGGGAAATGTCTGATATTAACTCTTTAAGAAGCCAAGGTCACTTTCTTGTGCCATCTTCCTCGTAGCTGTTTTCTAGGCCTCCTTTGTAGTGGCTCTGACCTCTATCTGATCGAGAACTAGGCTGTGGGATGACCTCTGTCTTTTACCATGTTTTGTGGTTGTGTTAGATGGTAAAGTTGCCTGGAACTCAGGAGGCTTTTATGCTTTTTGTCATATTTCATATTACTTTTATCACACTACTTTTTGTAGTGATAAGGACTTAATAAGAAACTATTGGATAGTATATCCTTTGTGGACTATTAAGGAAAAGAGATTTGATTTAGGTTTGTTTTTTTGCTCTTCTTTCTTAACCTATAAGAAAATATTAAAATAACGTGTTTAATGCTACATTTTCTTATTTTTCTTATTAAATCTTACTTCAGAAAATTAACCACATTTTAAAAATGCAAACTACTAAAAGCTTTCCAGATGTCTCCTAGATTAAAAGTAGGAACACATAAAATGAAGGGCATGTGCTCTTGTCAATAGAAGTTTCCAAAACATGCAATCAATGTTTCATTCTTTTAGGCCCTGGGGATGGGGATGCAAAGGAAATTAAAAGCTTCTCTAGGACTTTTCAAAGGTTTCACAAGACAGTCCTAATTTTAAATACTCTGACTGCTGTTTATTGTATCAGAAAATGTGATCCTTTTTAGGCATTGTCTCTAGCTTGGAAAGCTTGTGATCTATTTGAATTAAATCAACTTAGAAAGAAAAGAAATAATGGTCAAATACAAGATAAAATAATACATGCTGAGTGGCTTCCCTGATGGTCCAGTGGTTAAGACTCCATGCTCCCAATGCAGGGGGTACTTGTTCAATCCCCGCTTGGGGAACTAAGATCCTACACAGCATGACCAAACAATAATAATAATAATACATGCTGAATCAATAGTACTAGAAGGATGCATACCAAAGTTCATCTAGGGTGATTTGTAAGTTTTAACTTTGGATTCTTAATGAACAAAACTCTAATTAACCTATTATATTGAACTTTCAAAAATTCTAAACAATTAGTACTTTTAAAATTCATATGATTGGGGATCTAGTGAAAAATGAATGTATAGAAATTCATAGCCACCATTTTGAGTATAACCCTGATCCCTTGCTGTCTAAACAGCCTAAGATCCAACTAGTTGGTGATGGGGAGGAGGCTCTGAGTTATTCTAATCAGGGCTTTAATTAGTAGGATTAGTAATTTTTCCTTTCCCCTGTGTTTTCCCATCCTTGAAAACCAAACAGAAAACCCTCGGTGCAGATGATATCATGTTGGCAAAGGATCCTGCGTCTGGCATCTGTACTCTTCTGTATGACAGTGCACCCAGTGGCAGGTTTGGCACCATGACCTACCTCTCCAAAGCAGCGGCCACCTATGTGCAGGAGTTCCTGCCCCACAGCATCTGTGCCATGCAGTGAGGCCTCTAGGCCTGGCTGCCAGGAGCCTTTTGACAGCTGGTTCCTGCCTCGTTGATTATGCATGGAACTGAAATATGATGACCTGATCACTCCCACCCTGTCCCTTGCCAGCCCATCCCTCCCAAGAAGAGCAAACTTTTCTGATAAAATAACTGCTTTAGAAGATGTGAACCCTTGCTTGGAGGCATCTGCTCACCCAGGCTCTTCATTACGAGCCTTCATTCTTTCATGGTTCATAAAAATGTGTGTTTTTATTCTCTAGATCTGTTACAAACTTAGTTTTCTAACTCATGTTTGGGGAGCAGATGTTAATAATAACTTATTCCTGAAGTTTGATTTTTCTTATGTGTGGTTTCATTGTGTAAATGAATGGTGGGTGCATTGGGACATTATTTTAAGTGAATAAACCCTCAATTGTTGGATTTTATGCTCCTGTAAGTTGGAAATTATCTATTCTAAGTGCCTTTTCTTGGGAAAAGAGTACCAGATCATAATTTTCTTCTTCACTCACATGCTGCCTCATGTTGAATGATGAATTCCTTTCTATGCAGATTTAGTCTCTGCTTTTGCCTTCTCTGTATCTATATACATAATTCTTATTCTCCTTTTGGTGAAATATCGAGAAATTGCAAGTTTAGTGTGTATATTTAAGAATTTCAGTATTAACACTTAAAATCACATTTAACAAAGATTACTGGTACTCGAAAATGTATGTGTAGCAGAAAATGCAGAATAACCCAGAGAAATGGAGCCAGGGGCCCAATTTCAGAAAGGAGAGTGGAAGAAGAGAATCTGTCTGGGTGGAGTCTTACACCTAGGGAATGGAGAAGGAATCAGATGGGTTAGTGTCTTGAAGAAAGCCTTGTACACTAATCCATGCCTTTGAAGAGTGGGCCAGCACACAACACAGAGAATAATTGAAGCCTCTATCTTTGGTGAACAGAGACCCAGCAGTCCAATCTCTAGCTGCTTTACTGAGTACTCTTTCTCTGTGCTCACCTGGTCTTTGTTTCACTCACATACTCACTTTCTACAGCATCCACCCCCTCCAACTCCCTGACCTCCTATATGCTTTTAAACTCATTTACTTGCATTTTTAACTTTCTGGTTCTATTGTTCATATCTATGTATATCTTGATATCTGTAGGCATATATCTGTCTCTTGAAAACACCTACATTTGTATGTATGTCTAAGCATACATGGGAACTTTTTCTGAATGTAAGTAGTTTTGATATGTCTGTATATCTATTAATATCTTTATCCATGTTTGACAAACTGTGTAAGTATGTAAATATGAGTGCTGTGTGTGGGAGAGGTGTGTGACTGTGGTCTCCAGCTGACACACAAAAGATAATGGAGGACTCAAGGAGTCCTCTTCCTTAGTCTCACATTTAGGTAGCCATTGAAGAATGTTTCTCCTAACTTTCTGTTTTAGTTCAAGGCTACTATAACAAAATACCATAGACAGGGTGGCTTAAATAACAAACATTTACTTCTGATGGTTCTGAGGGCTGAAAGGTTCAAAACCAAAGTACCAGCAGATTCAGTGTCTGGGGAGGGCCCTCTTTCTGGTTTGCAGCTGGCTGCCTTCTTGCTGTATCCTCACATGGCACAGAGTAAGCTCTGGTCTCTTCCTCTTTTTATAAGGGCACCAGGCCTGCCATGCAGACTCTACCTGATGACCTCCCAAAGGCTCCCACCTCCAAATACCATCACATGGGAGGGACTGAGGCTTCAAGATAGGAATTTTGAAGGGAAGCATAGCATTTTCCTTCTCCTGTAAAGACTACTAATTTCCCTATTTGCATTCAGATAACTTCCTACTTCAATCCTCTATTTTCCGTCAGTTTTTTTCAGGTTTGTCTCCAAGAATGGGGATGGCGGGCTCTCTAAATAATTGTGACATTACCAGTGACAATACTATGAGTACACATGAATAAATGAACATAGTAGGGTGATAGTAAAACAGATAGTGGAAACAAAGGATGTCCAACCTTTTCAGTATTTCTCTTATAGGAAATGGAAACACATGGTAAGTATATTTCTGATTACACAATTTTCTGGTCACATATAAAGAAAATTTACACCCTGTTCTGAAACTATACTTTTGGCAATGCCAAAGAATGCTCAGACTACCGCACAATTGCATTCATCTCACATGCTAGTAAAGTAATGCTCAAAATTCTCCAAGCCAGGTTTCAGTAGTACGTGAACCATGAACTTCCAGATGTTCAAGCTGGTTATAGAAAAGGCAGAGGAATCAGAGATCAAATTGCCAACATCCGTTGGATTACCAAAAAAGCAAGAGAGTTCCAGAAAAAAAAAAAAAAACATCTATTTCTGCTTTATTGACTATGCCAAAGCCTTTGATTGTATGAATCACCACAAACTGTGGAAAATTCTGAAAGAGATGGGAATACCAGACCACTTTACCTGCCTCTTAAGAAATCTGTATGCAGGTCAGGAAGCCACAGACTGGTTCCAAAAAGGAATATGTCAAGGCTGTATATTGTCACCCTGCTTGTTTAACTTATATGCAGAGTATATCATGAGAAACACTGGGCTGGATAAAGCACAAGCTGGAATCAATCCAGGAGAAATATCAATAATCTCAGATATGCAGATGACAGCACCCTTATGGCAGAAAGCAAAAAAGAACTAAAGAGACTCTTGATGAAAGTGAAAGGGGAGAGTGAAAAAGTTGGCTTAAAGCTCAACATTCAGAAAACTAAGATCGTGGCATCAGGTCCCATCACTTCATGGGAAATAGATGGGGAAACAGTGGAAACAGTGACAGACTTTATTTTGGGGACTCCAAAATCACTGCAGATGGTGACTGCAGCCATGAAATTAAAAGATGCTTACTTCTTGGAAGAAAAGTTATGACCAACCTAGACAGCATATTAAAAAGCAGAGACTTTACTTTGCCAACAAAGGTCTGTCTAGTCAAGGCTATGGTTTTTCCAGTGGTCATATATGGATGTGAGAGTTGGACTGTAGAAGTTGAGCACCGAAAAATTGATGCTTTTGAACTGTGGTGTTGGAGAAGACTCTTGAGAGTCCCTTGGACTGCAAGGAGATCCAACCAGTCCATCCTAAGGGAAATCAGTCCTGAATATTCATTGGAAGGACTGATGTTGAAGCTGAAACTCCAATACTTTGGCCACCTGATGGGAAGAACTGGCTCATTTGAAAAGCCCCTGATGCTGGGAAAGATTGAAAGCGGGAGAAAGGATGAGATGCTTGGATGGCATCACCGACTCAATGGACATGAGTTTGAGTAAACTCCGGGAGCTAGTGATGGACAGGGAGGCCTGGCATGCTGCAGTCCATGGAGTTGCAAAGAGTTGGACACGACTGAGCAACTGAACTGAACTGATCTGAAACTCTTTATCTTTTCACTGGCTGCAAATGTACCCCAGCCATGGGGAGTACATCTGAAGTGGCACATTTGAGCTTCACCACTAGCTCCCACACAGATTTACCTGAACTGACATGATGGCTATATTCCTCTGGGTTTATGAGATTATCTATCACTATGACTCCCGTACAGAGCTACTTCACTTTTAAAGCAACTGTTTAGAAAATTTGATTCATATTTTGTTCATTTTTAAGTATGCAACACTAAAAAACACATTAGACTTTTAAAGCATTTACATTTTGAAAATAGAATAAAACATTAGAATTTCCAATTAAATTATGTCTGGTGCCAATGTGCAAAGCCTCATGTGTTTCTGTGATTGGAGTTTATTTCATGGGTCTATTTTACATACTCTAGATATGCAGTACAGTCAAAGTTCATTAATTGGGTCAATGTAGGATAATATTAATACATAAATCATATTATAAATTATAAATATGTAATATATGTGAAGAAATGAAGTTTTATTATTCACATGCACAGCTACTTAAACTATGCTCACTAAATTTAAACTAGCTTATTGATATCATCAGGTAACCTATTCTGATGAATGAATAAGACTAATTTGTGCTCAGCATTACATTTGTGTGCAGGTGGTACCCCTGCACTACTAGAAGATACCTAAAAACTGTTCGCTCTCCTAAATGTTATGAATATTTGGCAGAATCTTGTTTCTGCTACGCATTAGCCTTTTGTATAACAAGAGAGGGTTTATCCAACAAGGATGAACTATCTCTGCAATCCCATCCTGGTTAGTTAGCTTATACTACATTCTGNCTGAGTGGCTTCCCTGATGGTCCAGTGGTTAAGACTCCATGCTCCCAATGCAGGGGGTACTTGTTCAATCCCCGCTTGGGGAACTAAGATCCTACACAGCATGACCAAACAATAATAATAATAATACATGCTGAATCAATAGTACTAGAAGGATGCATACCAAAGTTCATCTAGGGTGATTTGTAAGTTTTAACTTTGGATTCTTAATGAACAAAACTCTAATTAACCTATTATATTGAACTTTCAAAAATTCTAAACAATTAGTACTTTTAAAATTCATATGATTGGGGATCTAGTGAAAAATGAATGTATAGAAATTCATAGCCACCATTTTGAGTATAACCCTGATCCCTTGCTGTCTAAACAGCCTAAGATCCAACTAGTTGGTGATGGGGAGGAGGCTCTGAGTTATTCTAATCAGGGCTTTAATTAGTAGGATTAGTAATTTTTCCTTTCCCCTGTGTTTTCCCATCCTTGAAAACCAAACAGAAAACCCTCGGTGCAGATGATATCATGTTGGCAAAGGATCCTGCGTCTGGCATCTGTACTCTTCTGTATGACAGTGCACCCAGTGGCAGGTTTGGCACCATGACCTACCTCTCCAAAGCAGCGGCCACCTATGTGCAGGAGTTCCTGCCCCACAGCATCTGTGCCATGCAGTGAGGCCTCTAGGCCTGGCTGCCAGGAGCCTTTTGACAGCTGGTTCCTGCCTCGTTGATTATGCATGGAACTGAAATATGATGACCTGATCACTCCCACCCTGTCCCTTGCCAGCCCATCCCTCCCAAGAAGAGCAAACTTTTCTGATAAAATAACTGCTTTAGAAGATGTGAACCCTTGCTTGGAGGCATCTGCTCACCCAGGCTCTTCATTACGAGCCTTCATTCTTTCATGGTTCATAAAAATGTGTGTTTTTATTCTCTAGATCTGTTACAAACTTAGTTTTCTAACTCATGTTTGGGGAGCAGATGTTAATAATAACTTATTCCTGAAGTTTGATTTTTCTTATGTGTGGTTTCATTGTGTAAATGAATGGTGGGTGCATTGGGACATTATTTTAAGTGAATAAACCCTCAATTGTTGGATTTTATGCTCCTGTAAGTTGGAAATTATCTATTCTAAGTGCCTTTTCTTGGGAAAAGAGTACCAGATCATAATTTTCTTCTTCACTCACATGCTGCCTCATGTTGAATGATGAATTCCTTTCTATGCAGATTTAGTCTCTGCTTTTGCCTTCTCTGTATCTATATACATAATTCTTATTCTCCTTTTGGTGAAATATCGAGAAATTGCAAGTTTAGTGTGTATATTTAAGAATTTCAGTATTAACACTTAAAATCACATTTAACAAAGATTACTGGTACTCGAAAATGTATGTGTAGCAGAAAATGCAGAATAACCCAGAGAAATGGAGCCAGGGGCCCAATTTCAGAAAGGAGAGTGGAAGAAGAGAATCTGTCTGGGTGGAGTCTTACACCTAGGGAATGGAGAAGGAATCAGATGGGTTAGTGTCTTGAAGAAAGCCTTGTACACTAATCCATGCCTTTGAAGAGTGGGCCAGCACACAACACAGAGAATAATTGAAGCCTCTATCTTTGGTGAACAGAGACCCAGCAGTCCAATCTCTAGCTGCTTTACTGAGTACTCTTTCTCTGTGCTCACCTGGTCTTTGTTTCACTCACATACTCACTTTCTACAGCATCCACCCCCTCCAACTCCCTGACCTCCTATATGCTTTTAAACTCATTTACTTGCATTTTTAACTTTCTGGTTCTATTGTTCATATCTATGTATATCTTGATATCTGTAGGCATATATCTGTCTCTTGAAAACACCTACATTTGTATGTATGTCTAAGCATACATGGGAACTTTTTCTGAATGTAAGTAGTTTTGATATGTCTGTATATCTATTAATATCTTTATCCATGTTTGACAAACTGTGTAAGTATGTAAATATGAGTGCTGTGTGTGGGAGAGGTGTGTGACTGTGGTCTCCAGCTGACACACAAAAGATAATGGAGGACTCAAGGAGTCCTCTTCCTTAGTCTCACATTTAGGTAGCCATTGAAGAATGTTTCTCCTAACTTTCTGTTTTAGTTCAAGGCTACTATAACAAAATACCATAGACAGGGTGGCTTAAATAACAAACATTTACTTCTGATGGTTCTGAGGGCTGAAAGGTTCAAAACCAAAGTACCAGCAGATTCAGTGTCTGGGGAGGGCCCTCTTTCTGGTTTGCAGCTGGCTGCCTTCTTGCTGTATCCTCACATGGCACAGAGTAAGCTCTGGTCTCTTCCTCTTTTTATAAGGGCACCAGGCCTGCCATGCAGACTCTACCTGATGACCTCCCAAAGGCTCCCACCTCCAAATACCATCACATGGGAGGGACTGAGGCTTCAAGATAGGAATTTTGAAGGGAAGCATAGCATTTTCCTTCTCCTGTAAAGACTACTAATTTCCCTATTTGCATTCAGATAACTTCCTACTTCAATCCTCTATTTTCCGTCAGTTTTTTTCAGGTTTGTCTCCAAGAATGGGGATGGCGGGCTCTCTAAATAATTGTGACATTACCAGTGACAATACTATGAGTACACATGAATAAATGAACATAGTAGGGTGATAGTAAAACAGATAGTGGAAACAAAGGATGTCCAACCTTTTCAGTATTTCTCTTATAGGAAATGGAAACACATGGTAAGTATATTTCTGATTACACAATTTTCTGGTCACATATAAAGAAAATTTACACCCTGTTCTGAAACTATACTTTTGGCAATGCCAAAGAATGCTCAGACTACCGCACAATTGCATTCATCTCACATGCTAGTAAAGTAATGCTCAAAATTCTCCAAGCCAGGTTTCAGTAGTACGTGAACCATGAACTTCCAGATGTTCAAGCTGGTTATAGAAAAGGCAGAGGAATCAGAGATCAAATTGCCAACATCCGTTGGATTACCAAAAAAGCAAGAGAGTTCCAGAAAAAAAAAAAAAAACATCTATTTCTGCTTTATTGACTATGCCAAAGCCTTTGATTGTATGAATCACCACAAACTGTGGAAAATTCTGAAAGAGATGGGAATACCAGACCACTTTACCTGCCTCTTAAGAAATCTGTATGCAGGTCAGGAAGCCACAGACTGGTTCCAAAAAGGAATATGTCAAGGCTGTATATTGTCACCCTGCTTGTTTAACTTATATGCAGAGTATATCATGAGAAACACTGGGCTGGATAAAGCACAAGCTGGAATCAATCCAGGAGAAATATCAATAATCTCAGATATGCAGATGACAGCACCCTTATGGCAGAAAGCAAAAAAGAACTAAAGAGACTCTTGATGAAAGTGAAAGGGGAGAGTGAAAAAGTTGGCTTAAAGCTCAACATTCAGAAAACTAAGATCGTGGCATCAGGTCCCATCACTTCATGGGAAATAGATGGGGAAACAGTGGAAACAGTGACAGACTTTATTTTGGGGACTCCAAAATCACTGCAGATGGTGACTGCAGCCATGAAATTAAAAGATGCTTACTTCTTGGAAGAAAAGTTATGACCAACCTAGACAGCATATTAAAAAGCAGAGACTTTACTTTGCCAACAAAGGTCTGTCTAGTCAAGGCTATGGTTTTTCCAGTGGTCATATATGGATGTGAGAGTTGGACTGTAGAAGTTGAGCACCGAAAAATTGATGCTTTTGAACTGTGGTGTTGGAGAAGACTCTTGAGAGTCCCTTGGACTGCAAGGAGATCCAACCAGTCCATCCTAAGGGAAATCAGTCCTGAATATTCATTGGAAGGACTGATGTTGAAGCTGAAACTCCAATACTTTGGCCACCTGATGGGAAGAACTGGCTCATTTGAAAAGCCCCTGATGCTGGGAAAGATTGAAAGCGGGAGAAAGGATGAGATGCTTGGATGGCATCACCGACTCAATGGACATGAGTTTGAGTAAACTCCGGGAGCTAGTGATGGACAGGGAGGCCTGGCATGCTGCAGTCCATGGAGTTGCAAAGAGTTGGACACGACTGAGCAACTGAACTGAACTGATCTGAAACTCTTTATCTTTTCACTGGCTGCAAATGTACCCCAGCCATGGGGAGTACATCTGAAGTGGCACATTTGAGCTTCACCACTAGCTCCCACACAGATTTACCTGAACTGACATGATGGCTATATTCCTCTGGGTTTATGAGATTATCTATCACTATGACTCCCGTACAGAGCTACTTCACTTTTAAAGCAACTGTTTAGAAAATTTGATTCATATTTTGTTCATTTTTAAGTATGCAACACTAAAAAACACATTAGACTTTTAAAGCATTTACATTTTGAAAATAGAATAAAACATTAGAATTTCCAATTAAATTATGTCTGGTGCCAATGTGCAAAGCCTCATGTGTTTCTGTGATTGGAGTTTATTTCATGGGTCTATTTTACATACTCTAGATATGCAGTACAGTCAAAGTTCATTAATTGGGTCAATGTAGGATAATATTAATACATAAATCATATTATAAATTATAAATATGTAATATATGTGAAGAAATGAAGTTTTATTATTCACATGCACAGCTACTTAAACTATGCTCACTAAATTTAAACTAGCTTATTGATATCATCAGGTAACCTATTCTGATGAATGAATAAGACTAATTTGTGCTCAGCATTACATTTGTGTGCAGGTGGTACCCCTGCACTACTAGAAGATACCTAAAAACTGTTCGCTCTCCTAAATGTTATGAATATTTGGCAGAATCTTGTTTCTGCTACGCATTAGCCTTTTGTATAACAAGAGAGGGTTTATCCAACAAGGATGAACTATCTCTGCAATCCCATCCTGGTTAGTTAGCTTATACTACATTCTGAGAATTTTATGCAGCTGATGGGTCAAATGTTGTTATTACTCTTAAAAAATCCTTTTTGTACTCACCAAATACCTAGTACCTGTACTAATGCAATGGAGATAAATACAGTGTTTTTCCATATTTAGTATTCATTTCCTATTAAACTTGGGTGGCCTTAGGTCTTGGTTTGCTCAGGACAGTCCCCATTTATGCCTGTTGTCCTGGTATAATTATTAATAGCATTCTCTGTCATTAAAAGTGTCCCAGTTTGGACGGTATGATCACCCTATATTTAGCAGAAGTCTGATTTCTCTCAAGTNTAGCAGGTTGAGCTCCCTGTGTTCTACAGCAACTTCCCACTAGGTATCTATTTAACATATGGTAATGTACGTTTCAATGCTATTCTCTCAATTTGCCCTACACTCTCCTTCACCCACTGTGTCCACGAGTCTGCTCTCTGTCTGCATCTCTATTGGCATGAACCATCTTATTCTGTCTTCATAATTACCATGTAAGATAGAAATTGTTGTCATCTCCATCTTACATATGATGGAACTGAGGCACTGAGCATTATAAGCAAGTTGTTGAAGATCAAGCAGCCAGGAACTGGTAGAACTGGGATCTAAGCCCAAGCAGTCTGACTCTAGAATTCGCATTCTCAACAATGACCCTTTCCAAGGAAAAGACATGAGGAAATGGTGTGAAAACTAGGGTCATTTGGTTCAGTACAGTTGAGGCATCAGTGGGCATATGATAAAATGCACAAAGAGGTTGGCCAGAGGGGTAGTAACTTCTTAATGTATTTGCTTTCCCTTCTCTCTGCTTCTGCCAGCAAGTAAAGGCAGAGAAGATCCTCAAAAGAAGTGGCACAGCCTATCATGACCTTGCTAGTTCAAAAACTACCTTTAGCAAAAATGCCTAAGAAAAGGGAATCAAGGAACTTACCCAGGGTCACCACATTAAGTTAACTGTGGAGCCAAGATTCAACCTATCTCCTCTGACTTCAAGTCCTCCGACTGCAAATCTGGTGCTTTGGAAAAGGTTTTCTTCTTAAGGATCATAGAAGTATTAAGCATATGGAAAGCTGAGGTTGGAACCTGTGGCATGATTTGTGCTCTATCCTAATCATGAATAAGGGTGCAGCCTCCCTGTGGGATTTGCTGCAGGAATATGCTGCCAGTTTCAGATCCCCAAGCAACAATTTATCTTTTTCCATCTTGCAACATTGTATGCCAAACAAGGATACTGTTTCCAGTTTAGAAGCAATGCTCCCGCCTTGTTGACTTGTTCAGCTTCCTGTTGCTAGAACTTAAAGGACACATGGAACAATCCATTTTCACCTCAAATAGAGTCCTAATTTTAGATTCTCACTTAGAAGTTAGAAGTTAAGTTGCTCAGTTGTGCTGACTCTTTGCAACCCCATGGACTGTAGCCCACAAGGCTCCTCCATCCATGGGATTCTCCAGGCAAGAATCCTGGAGTGGGTTGCCATTTCCTTCTCCAGGGGATCTTCCCGACCCAAGGATCAAACCCAGGTCTCCCGTATTAGAGGCAGATGCTTTAACCCGAGCCACCAGTCTGTATTCTGCCATCATCCTTCCACTTCCTATCCATAAAAGCACTAGACAAGTTCCATTTCCTTCTTGTACTGCCAACCTGTCATGATCTCACCTGTTAGTCAACTCCTACAGTCCCATAGACTCCTTTCTCCTTGTAAACATGTGCATTTCTCTCTTACCCTAAAAAAATATACTAGGCCCTGATATCTCCCTAGTTTGAAATACTAATTCCTTCCTTTCACAATCAAAATTCTTCTAAAAGGAAGCTACATTTGGCCACATTGGCTTCACTCATTAACCCCTTGCTATCTGGCTTCCTTCCCTACCTCGTGTATTTTTCATAGAGCACCAGTGAACCCCTAATGGCAAAAAGGGGTTTGGGTTTTTTTACCCTTTTGTGATACATGACATTGTTACTACATCTCCCTTCTTGTAACTCTCTCATCCCTTGATTTCTGTAAAACTGTACTAGTTTTCACTCATCATTTTTGTCTCCTTTTTGGCATCTTTCTATCCTAACTCCCCAAAACAAGAATTTCCCAAATTATTCTCTTCTTAGCTCAAAGATTTTCATCATGGTGTGGGGCAGGTTTCAAAAAGGAACATAATCTGCTTTGCATGTTTCATGAAGCTCATCAAAACAAAGAATAGACTGGAAGTCAACAAGAGTGGAAGTCGAAACCAGTTAGATATTGCAGGAAGTTCAAGTGAGAGATGACAGTGCCAGGACTGGGATGGTGGCAGTGCAGAGGAGAGAAGTGGATATAGTTAGGATGTGTCTTGAAGGTAAAGCCAATGGATATTGATAGACTGGATTTAGGAGTGAGAGAAAAGGAGGGAATACAAAGAACTCCCAGGTTTCTGGCTTAGGCAGCTGGATAGATGCTGGTATCTTTACTGAGCTATGAAAAATGGGGAAGGGGTGGCAAAGACTTGGATAGGAAAATCGGGAGTTTGGTTTGAAAATGTTAAGTTAGATATGACATTTATACATCGATAGACAATATGACAATTAGATACTGGAGAAAGTCATGTTCCCTTGGCTATCTCAGCCACTATTATGACTTTAGCTATCTCTTATGTATGAGGGAGGCTTGTGTAGAGGCTTATCTATCTCTTATGTAGAGGCTTCCCTTGTGGCTCAGGTGGTAAAGCATCTGCCTACAATGCGGGAGACCTGGGTTCGATCCCTGGGTTGGGAAGTACCCCTGGAGAAGGAAATGGCAACCCACTCAGTATTCTTGCCTGGAAAATCCCATGGATGGAGGAGCCCGGTAGGCTACAGTCCATGGGGTCTCAAAGAGTCAGACACGACTGAGCCACTTCACTTCACTTCATGTATGAAGGAAAAGAAAATAGGTTAAGCACCTGCCCTCGCGTCTGAGTTCTCCTCCTAATTTCCCTGTTCCTTATATTGATATTCACTGACATTCTCTTCATACAGACTTTTAAGAATTTTCAGTGACTCTCCTCCATCTCCTTCTCACAACAATATCCAAATAGTAGTAAGGAAGTCCTGTTGAACCTACGCTATGCATTATTTCTTTCTCTCTATCTCCATTAACCCTTCCCAAGTTTAAATTATCATTACTTAGGAGTTCCCTGGCAGTCCAGTGGTTAGGACTCCACCCTTCCACTGCAGGGGGCACAGGTTTCAGCCCTGGTCAGGGAATGAAAGCCCACATGTCACATAGTGCAGCCAAACAAAAAAGCAAAACAAAATATAAATCATTGTTACTTGTTATCTGAACCATTGCATCACTCCCACTGCCTGTAGGATATCTCATCAATATCTAATCTTCCCTACATACTGCTGCTGCTAAGTCGCTTCAGTCATGTCCAACTCTGTGGGACCCCATAGAAATCTTTCATTTTAAGTTTTCTGTTTAAATATCTCCCTATTTCCCACAAGGTGAAGTTTATTTTCTTTAGCCTGGTATTCAAAACACTTCATGAGCCAGCCCCTTCAGCTAAACTAATCTAGAAATGTTTTCCTTTTTGTTTTTGCATATGCTGTTGATTCTAGTCAACCTGCCCCTCTCCTGGCTCCCTTCTTCACCAAGTAAAATCCCATCTATTCTCTAGGACCCTCTCAGATGCCACTGAGTAAGAACCCTAGGTTGCCATTTATTAAGCACCAGATTTTAAGTACTTAATGCTTATCAATTAAATAACCTAAGCATCCTACATTCATTCTCTNGTCCCCTCCCACTTGAACATCCTTCCCACCCCGCTATCCCACCCCTCTATCCCACCCCTCTAGGTTGTCACAGAGTAGCAGGTTGAGCTCCCTGTGTTCTACAGCAACTTCCCACTAGGTATCTATTTAACATATGGTAATGTACGTTTCAATGCTATTCTCTCAATTTGCCCTACACTCTCCTTCACCCACTGTGTCCACGAGTCTGCTCTCTGTCTGCATCTCTATTGGCATGAACCATCTTATTCTGTCTTCATAATTACCATGTAAGATAGAAATTGTTGTCATCTCCATCTTACATATGATGGAACTGAGGCACTGAGCATTATAAGCAAGTTGTTGAAGATCAAGCAGCCAGGAACTGGTAGAACTGGGATCTAAGCCCAAGCAGTCTGACTCTAGAATTCGCATTCTCAACAATGACCCTTTCCAAGGAAAAGACATGAGGAAATGGTGTGAAAACTAGGGTCATTTGGTTCAGTACAGTTGAGGCATCAGTGGGCATATGATAAAATGCACAAAGAGGTTGGCCAGAGGGGTAGTAACTTCTTAATGTATTTGCTTTCCCTTCTCTCTGCTTCTGCCAGCAAGTAAAGGCAGAGAAGATCCTCAAAAGAAGTGGCACAGCCTATCATGACCTTGCTAGTTCAAAAACTACCTTTAGCAAAAATGCCTAAGAAAAGGGAATCAAGGAACTTACCCAGGGTCACCACATTAAGTTAACTGTGGAGCCAAGATTCAACCTATCTCCTCTGACTTCAAGTCCTCCGACTGCAAATCTGGTGCTTTGGAAAAGGTTTTCTTCTTAAGGATCATAGAAGTATTAAGCATATGGAAAGCTGAGGTTGGAACCTGTGGCATGATTTGTGCTCTATCCTAATCATGAATAAGGGTGCAGCCTCCCTGTGGGATTTGCTGCAGGAATATGCTGCCAGTTTCAGATCCCCAAGCAACAATTTATCTTTTTCCATCTTGCAACATTGTATGCCAAACAAGGATACTGTTTCCAGTTTAGAAGCAATGCTCCCGCCTTGTTGACTTGTTCAGCTTCCTGTTGCTAGAACTTAAAGGACACATGGAACAATCCATTTTCACCTCAAATAGAGTCCTAATTTTAGATTCTCACTTAGAAGTTAGAAGTTAAGTTGCTCAGTTGTGCTGACTCTTTGCAACCCCATGGACTGTAGCCCACAAGGCTCCTCCATCCATGGGATTCTCCAGGCAAGAATCCTGGAGTGGGTTGCCATTTCCTTCTCCAGGGGATCTTCCCGACCCAAGGATCAAACCCAGGTCTCCCGTATTAGAGGCAGATGCTTTAACCCGAGCCACCAGTCTGTATTCTGCCATCATCCTTCCACTTCCTATCCATAAAAGCACTAGACAAGTTCCATTTCCTTCTTGTACTGCCAACCTGTCATGATCTCACCTGTTAGTCAACTCCTACAGTCCCATAGACTCCTTTCTCCTTGTAAACATGTGCATTTCTCTCTTACCCTAAAAAAATATACTAGGCCCTGATATCTCCCTAGTTTGAAATACTAATTCCTTCCTTTCACAATCAAAATTCTTCTAAAAGGAAGCTACATTTGGCCACATTGGCTTCACTCATTAACCCCTTGCTATCTGGCTTCCTTCCCTACCTCGTGTATTTTTCATAGAGCACCAGTGAACCCCTAATGGCAAAAAGGGGTTTGGGTTTTTTTACCCTTTTGTGATACATGACATTGTTACTACATCTCCCTTCTTGTAACTCTCTCATCCCTTGATTTCTGTAAAACTGTACTAGTTTTCACTCATCATTTTTGTCTCCTTTTTGGCATCTTTCTATCCTAACTCCCCAAAACAAGAATTTCCCAAATTATTCTCTTCTTAGCTCAAAGATTTTCATCATGGTGTGGGGCAGGTTTCAAAAAGGAACATAATCTGCTTTGCATGTTTCATGAAGCTCATCAAAACAAAGAATAGACTGGAAGTCAACAAGAGTGGAAGTCGAAACCAGTTAGATATTGCAGGAAGTTCAAGTGAGAGATGACAGTGCCAGGACTGGGATGGTGGCAGTGCAGAGGAGAGAAGTGGATATAGTTAGGATGTGTCTTGAAGGTAAAGCCAATGGATATTGATAGACTGGATTTAGGAGTGAGAGAAAAGGAGGGAATACAAAGAACTCCCAGGTTTCTGGCTTAGGCAGCTGGATAGATGCTGGTATCTTTACTGAGCTATGAAAAATGGGGAAGGGGTGGCAAAGACTTGGATAGGAAAATCGGGAGTTTGGTTTGAAAATGTTAAGTTAGATATGACATTTATACATCGATAGACAATATGACAATTAGATACTGGAGAAAGTCATGTTCCCTTGGCTATCTCAGCCACTATTATGACTTTAGCTATCTCTTATGTATGAGGGAGGCTTGTGTAGAGGCTTATCTATCTCTTATGTAGAGGCTTCCCTTGTGGCTCAGGTGGTAAAGCATCTGCCTACAATGCGGGAGACCTGGGTTCGATCCCTGGGTTGGGAAGTACCCCTGGAGAAGGAAATGGCAACCCACTCAGTATTCTTGCCTGGAAAATCCCATGGATGGAGGAGCCCGGTAGGCTACAGTCCATGGGGTCTCAAAGAGTCAGACACGACTGAGCCACTTCACTTCACTTCATGTATGAAGGAAAAGAAAATAGGTTAAGCACCTGCCCTCGCGTCTGAGTTCTCCTCCTAATTTCCCTGTTCCTTATATTGATATTCACTGACATTCTCTTCATACAGACTTTTAAGAATTTTCAGTGACTCTCCTCCATCTCCTTCTCACAACAATATCCAAATAGTAGTAAGGAAGTCCTGTTGAACCTACGCTATGCATTATTTCTTTCTCTCTATCTCCATTAACCCTTCCCAAGTTTAAATTATCATTACTTAGGAGTTCCCTGGCAGTCCAGTGGTTAGGACTCCACCCTTCCACTGCAGGGGGCACAGGTTTCAGCCCTGGTCAGGGAATGAAAGCCCACATGTCACATAGTGCAGCCAAACAAAAAAGCAAAACAAAATATAAATCATTGTTACTTGTTATCTGAACCATTGCATCACTCCCACTGCCTGTAGGATATCTCATCAATATCTAATCTTCCCTACATACTGCTGCTGCTAAGTCGCTTCAGTCATGTCCAACTCTGTGGGACCCCATAGAAATCTTTCATTTTAAGTTTTCTGTTTAAATATCTCCCTATTTCCCACAAGGTGAAGTTTATTTTCTTTAGCCTGGTATTCAAAACACTTCATGAGCCAGCCCCTTCAGCTAAACTAATCTAGAAATGTTTTCCTTTTTGTTTTTGCATATGCTGTTGATTCTAGTCAACCTGCCCCTCTCCTGGCTCCCTTCTTCACCAAGTAAAATCCCATCTATTCTCTAGGACCCTCTCAGATGCCACTGAGTAAGAACCCTAGGTTGCCATTTATTAAGCACCAGATTTTAAGTACTTAATGCTTATCAATTAAATAACCTAAGCATCCTACATTCATTCTCTGACTCTGTACTGCTTATGGTTTCTTGTGTATCTGTCTCATCTCTACAAAAATGCAAATCCCTGAGACAAGAGATCAGATTGTAACTCATCCTGAAGGTTGAATGCTCAGCTATACTGTACACTTAGTTGATGTCAGATAAAGTTTGATGAATGATAGAATGATTGCAGAACTTTGAAGTAGTTTATATGGGAAGATACAAAAGAAGCATAAGAGCTTACATTCTAGCTAAAGAATACATAGCAAGAGAAAAAAATCCAGGTTTCCTGCTTTTCTGCTTGAAAGTGTGTGATTTTGAATAGTTACTTGGAAGTGTATAAATTTTAAGTTATTCTCTCTCAACTACATTTGTAAAATGGGTGTATTATAACCTCTTGTAGGACTGTTGCAAGGATGAATGAAATGAGATCATATATCCAAGTGTATATCACAATACTTGATAAATGTTTAATATCCTTAAAGAAGGTAAGTATACTGGATTGTCTGAGAGGTGTTAGTAAAGTCAGTTCATGTTGATATGAGAGTTGGGGACTTGGACATTGGCTAGTTTCCGTCAGATAATAGGAACCCCCAGGAACCTGGAAATACTGGTGGTAATTCTAAAACTGCTTCAGCATAAAATAGTTTTCATGAACCCTCACACCAAACATAAAATATTTCCCTAACCCTTGTATAGCTGCAAAAACAAAAGGAAGGAAGGAAGAGGAGCTACAGTTTCCAACGTCACCTAGAATATCTTATTCTACATCAATTTTCAAAGAGTGATTTGACATTATTGCTTGATTGGAATCTACCAAGCAATTTACAGAATACCAGGCAGCCTCTTGAGAAAGTAGTATCAGCTTTGCCAGAGTAAATTATTGGGATTGTTAACTTTTACATGGACACGGACAGATAATAACGAAAAGCCGTAAACCAAGTTGCCACACAGAATTTTCTGTGTAAACCGTTAGTACCATTAATTAGTCCCGCAACAAAAAAATGTCCTTCTGAGGCAGTTGGGTGGTCCTGGCTCTTAGTGGCCACATTGTGTCTGTCTTTAGATATTAATGTCGGTGTATTCGCAGATTGAGGCAATTCATAAAGCGTTGAGACTGTTTGGGTGTTTTCTTTCTTTTTCTTTTTTTCTTTTTAAGTGCTAAAACTCAAATTCGCGGCAATTTTACTAATTAGCCCCCGCTCTTCCGCTACTCAAAGCTCTCAAAACTACATCTCCCATCATGCTCGGAAGCTGGTTTGACCTCATCTCAAATGGCCCCGTAGGGGAACAAGGATGGTTAATTTTGACTGTGCTAAATTGTACCATAAAATATCTGCCCTAGTTGGCAGCTATTTGGACTTTTATTTCTCCAGACCTCCCGTTTTTGAACTGTAGTCACTAAATGAAGGGCTTCTGGCCTGAGGAGGCCCATGTATGCCTTCAATTGGATGGGGAGCGAGAACAGTGTCACTGGCGATCTCGAGACTCGGAGGGAATGTTGACCAAGGAGCACCGCTGCGGCCGATCGGTGGAGCAGGAACCTGAGCCCAGGCTGAGTCCGAAAAAAGCCGGATCCCTACTGTGGTTCCGAAACGGCTGTAAGTGGAAGATGGAGGGGTCGGAGGAAGCGGCGGACGCTGGACAGTCGCTGCCCCCAGTTTACATTTACAGTCCCGAGTATGTTAGCATGTGCGACTCCCTGGCCAAAGTCCCCAAACGGGTAAGAAAGATTGGAGTGATCACCGTGAGTTTTGGGGGTGGGGTAAGGGGCCGGTGGACGAGAGGGCATTAGGAAGCGAAGAGGACCCAGGGCTGGGGAAAATCTTCAGCAGAAATTTGAACAGTTGTACCAGGTAATGGAGGAAGTGNCAGTGAACCCCTAATGGCAAAAAGGGGTTTGGGTTTTTTTACCCTTTTGTGATACATGACATTGTTACTACATCTCCCTTCTTGTAACTCTCTCATCCCTTGATTTCTGTAAAACTGTACTAGTTTTCACTCATCATTTTTGTCTCCTTTTTGGCATCTTTCTATCCTAACTCCCCAAAACAAGAATTTCCCAAATTATTCTCTTCTTAGCTCAAAGATTTTCATCATGGTGTGGGGCAGGTTTCAAAAAGGAACATAATCTGCTTTGCATGTTTCATGAAGCTCATCAAAACAAAGAATAGACTGGAAGTCAACAAGAGTGGAAGTCGAAACCAGTTAGATATTGCAGGAAGTTCAAGTGAGAGATGACAGTGCCAGGACTGGGATGGTGGCAGTGCAGAGGAGAGAAGTGGATATAGTTAGGATGTGTCTTGAAGGTAAAGCCAATGGATATTGATAGACTGGATTTAGGAGTGAGAGAAAAGGAGGGAATACAAAGAACTCCCAGGTTTCTGGCTTAGGCAGCTGGATAGATGCTGGTATCTTTACTGAGCTATGAAAAATGGGGAAGGGGTGGCAAAGACTTGGATAGGAAAATCGGGAGTTTGGTTTGAAAATGTTAAGTTAGATATGACATTTATACATCGATAGACAATATGACAATTAGATACTGGAGAAAGTCATGTTCCCTTGGCTATCTCAGCCACTATTATGACTTTAGCTATCTCTTATGTATGAGGGAGGCTTGTGTAGAGGCTTATCTATCTCTTATGTAGAGGCTTCCCTTGTGGCTCAGGTGGTAAAGCATCTGCCTACAATGCGGGAGACCTGGGTTCGATCCCTGGGTTGGGAAGTACCCCTGGAGAAGGAAATGGCAACCCACTCAGTATTCTTGCCTGGAAAATCCCATGGATGGAGGAGCCCGGTAGGCTACAGTCCATGGGGTCTCAAAGAGTCAGACACGACTGAGCCACTTCACTTCACTTCATGTATGAAGGAAAAGAAAATAGGTTAAGCACCTGCCCTCGCGTCTGAGTTCTCCTCCTAATTTCCCTGTTCCTTATATTGATATTCACTGACATTCTCTTCATACAGACTTTTAAGAATTTTCAGTGACTCTCCTCCATCTCCTTCTCACAACAATATCCAAATAGTAGTAAGGAAGTCCTGTTGAACCTACGCTATGCATTATTTCTTTCTCTCTATCTCCATTAACCCTTCCCAAGTTTAAATTATCATTACTTAGGAGTTCCCTGGCAGTCCAGTGGTTAGGACTCCACCCTTCCACTGCAGGGGGCACAGGTTTCAGCCCTGGTCAGGGAATGAAAGCCCACATGTCACATAGTGCAGCCAAACAAAAAAGCAAAACAAAATATAAATCATTGTTACTTGTTATCTGAACCATTGCATCACTCCCACTGCCTGTAGGATATCTCATCAATATCTAATCTTCCCTACATACTGCTGCTGCTAAGTCGCTTCAGTCATGTCCAACTCTGTGGGACCCCATAGAAATCTTTCATTTTAAGTTTTCTGTTTAAATATCTCCCTATTTCCCACAAGGTGAAGTTTATTTTCTTTAGCCTGGTATTCAAAACACTTCATGAGCCAGCCCCTTCAGCTAAACTAATCTAGAAATGTTTTCCTTTTTGTTTTTGCATATGCTGTTGATTCTAGTCAACCTGCCCCTCTCCTGGCTCCCTTCTTCACCAAGTAAAATCCCATCTATTCTCTAGGACCCTCTCAGATGCCACTGAGTAAGAACCCTAGGTTGCCATTTATTAAGCACCAGATTTTAAGTACTTAATGCTTATCAATTAAATAACCTAAGCATCCTACATTCATTCTCTGACTCTGTACTGCTTATGGTTTCTTGTGTATCTGTCTCATCTCTACAAAAATGCAAATCCCTGAGACAAGAGATCAGATTGTAACTCATCCTGAAGGTTGAATGCTCAGCTATACTGTACACTTAGTTGATGTCAGATAAAGTTTGATGAATGATAGAATGATTGCAGAACTTTGAAGTAGTTTATATGGGAAGATACAAAAGAAGCATAAGAGCTTACATTCTAGCTAAAGAATACATAGCAAGAGAAAAAAATCCAGGTTTCCTGCTTTTCTGCTTGAAAGTGTGTGATTTTGAATAGTTACTTGGAAGTGTATAAATTTTAAGTTATTCTCTCTCAACTACATTTGTAAAATGGGTGTATTATAACCTCTTGTAGGACTGTTGCAAGGATGAATGAAATGAGATCATATATCCAAGTGTATATCACAATACTTGATAAATGTTTAATATCCTTAAAGAAGGTAAGTATACTGGATTGTCTGAGAGGTGTTAGTAAAGTCAGTTCATGTTGATATGAGAGTTGGGGACTTGGACATTGGCTAGTTTCCGTCAGATAATAGGAACCCCCAGGAACCTGGAAATACTGGTGGTAATTCTAAAACTGCTTCAGCATAAAATAGTTTTCATGAACCCTCACACCAAACATAAAATATTTCCCTAACCCTTGTATAGCTGCAAAAACAAAAGGAAGGAAGGAAGAGGAGCTACAGTTTCCAACGTCACCTAGAATATCTTATTCTACATCAATTTTCAAAGAGTGATTTGACATTATTGCTTGATTGGAATCTACCAAGCAATTTACAGAATACCAGGCAGCCTCTTGAGAAAGTAGTATCAGCTTTGCCAGAGTAAATTATTGGGATTGTTAACTTTTACATGGACACGGACAGATAATAACGAAAAGCCGTAAACCAAGTTGCCACACAGAATTTTCTGTGTAAACCGTTAGTACCATTAATTAGTCCCGCAACAAAAAAATGTCCTTCTGAGGCAGTTGGGTGGTCCTGGCTCTTAGTGGCCACATTGTGTCTGTCTTTAGATATTAATGTCGGTGTATTCGCAGATTGAGGCAATTCATAAAGCGTTGAGACTGTTTGGGTGTTTTCTTTCTTTTTCTTTTTTTCTTTTTAAGTGCTAAAACTCAAATTCGCGGCAATTTTACTAATTAGCCCCCGCTCTTCCGCTACTCAAAGCTCTCAAAACTACATCTCCCATCATGCTCGGAAGCTGGTTTGACCTCATCTCAAATGGCCCCGTAGGGGAACAAGGATGGTTAATTTTGACTGTGCTAAATTGTACCATAAAATATCTGCCCTAGTTGGCAGCTATTTGGACTTTTATTTCTCCAGACCTCCCGTTTTTGAACTGTAGTCACTAAATGAAGGGCTTCTGGCCTGAGGAGGCCCATGTATGCCTTCAATTGGATGGGGAGCGAGAACAGTGTCACTGGCGATCTCGAGACTCGGAGGGAATGTTGACCAAGGAGCACCGCTGCGGCCGATCGGTGGAGCAGGAACCTGAGCCCAGGCTGAGTCCGAAAAAAGCCGGATCCCTACTGTGGTTCCGAAACGGCTGTAAGTGGAAGATGGAGGGGTCGGAGGAAGCGGCGGACGCTGGACAGTCGCTGCCCCCAGTTTACATTTACAGTCCCGAGTATGTTAGCATGTGCGACTCCCTGGCCAAAGTCCCCAAACGGGTAAGAAAGATTGGAGTGATCACCGTGAGTTTTGGGGGTGGGGTAAGGGGCCGGTGGACGAGAGGGCATTAGGAAGCGAAGAGGACCCAGGGCTGGGGAAAATCTTCAGCAGAAATTTGAACAGTTGTACCAGGTGATGGAGGAAGTGTTCCCTTAGAGAGTTTCCTAAGAGCGCAGTTAGGCGTCCGACAGACAGGTGGGGGTGGGATGGAGGTGCGGGGGAAGGGATCGCGCGGAGGGGGATGGTGTCTCTACTGCCAGGGATCCCCAAAGGGGAAAAGAAGCTGAGGGAGAAAAGTGTTTCATCACCTCTGTAAGACCTGGTAGCTTTAGCCTTAGTGATTTAAATACTATGATTTAAATACTATTGCCTAAAGTGCTTTGTAAACTGTTAAATAAAAAGAAGGGAGGGTAGTTAAAAGTTTCTTTGTTCAGGATGATTAAGTCGATGGGATTTCTCTGAATTAAAACATGTAAGAGACCATTCATTTCTGCCTTTATCCCCTTTTTATGCTGATGTTTTTAGGCCAGTATGGTACATTCCTTGATTGAAGCATATGCGCTGCATAAGCAGATGAGGTAAGTGGTTTTGAACAGAACCCTGAACCCAAGTGTTCAGAGCCTTAATGTCCTGCTTCCCCGGTGGGGCTAATTAGTGAGAGAATGGTACTTTTTTTTAAAGTTTTCTCTTGTGTGTGTGTGATACATAGTGTTGGTAATCAGCCTGTAGCCTAATGAAAGCTCTTGAAGAATTAAGAAAACTCGAAAAAAGTGCTTGAAGCAGTTAAGAAATAGAGCTTTATTGCTGGGAGGGGAAATATCCTCAGTTCAGTTCAGTTCAGTCGTGTCCGACTCTTTGCGACCCCATGAATCGCAGCACGCCAGGCCTCCCTGTCCATCACTATCTCCTGGAGTTCACTCAGACTCACGTCCATGGAGTCTGTGATGCCATCCAGCCATCTCATCCTCGGTCGTTCCCTTCTCCTCCTGCCGCCATTCCCTCCCAGCATCAGAGTCTTTTCCAATGAGTCAACTCTTTGCATGAGGTGGCCAAAGTACTGGAGTTTCAGCTTCAACATCATTCCTTCCAAAGAAATCCCAGGGTTGATCTCCTTCAGAATGGACTGGTTGGATCTCCTTGCAGTCCAAGGGACTCTTAAGAGTCTTCTCCAACACCACAGTTCAAAAGCATCAATTCTTCGGTGCTCAGCCTTCTTCACAGTCCAACTCTCACATCCATACATATCCTAGGGATAGGTATTTTGTGGAGGTTTTGGGGTTAGAACATATGGGTACTAAAACCTATCTGATAAAAAATACTTTCAGCTGGGAGGTGTTCTGGTTTGCTTGTTTTTTTGTTTGTTTGTTTTTTTTTCCCTAAGCCAGGTCTGAGAGTATGGATTCTATTTAAGACTTTTAGGCATACCATTACCACCACCAAACTTAAATGATGAGCCTGCTGCTGCTGCTGCTAAGTCGCTTCAGTCGTGTCCGACTCTGTGCGACCCCAGAGACGGCAGCCCACCAGGCTCCCCCGTCCCTGGGATTCTCCAGGCAAGAATACTACAGTGGGTTGCCATTTCCTTCTCCAATGCATGAAAGTGAAAAGTGAAAGTGAAGTCGCTCAGTCGTGTCCGAGTGTCCGACTCTTGGCAACCCCATGGACTGCAGCCCACCAGGCTCCCCTGTCCATGGGATTTTCCAGGCAAGAGTATTGGAGTGGGGTGCCATGAGCCTAGAGACAGTCAAAACCAAAGGAAATTCCTGTAATGAAGGCCAGAATTCAGCACAGAGCTAAGTGCTTCTTTTTTAAAAAAAATTGAACTTGCTGTTTGTCATTATAAGAGTAAATATGACCCTGACACTTGTAGGGGTATTTCTGACATTACCTGGCCAATTAGGTGAGCATCTGTCTGTGCTGGCTAGTGTGATATGCTTCATTTATTTCCCAAATGGTAGTGTAAATTTTATCCTTATTATTAACAAAATCATTTGTTGAGTATCCTCTTTATGAATGTTTTTCAACCATTTTTAAACCTGAAAGTGAAAGTGAAGTTGCTCAGTCGTGTCCAACTCTTTGCGACCCCATGGACGGCAGCCCACCAGGCTCTTCCATCCATGGGATTCTCCAGGCAAGAATACTGGAGTGAGTTGCCATTTCCTTCTCCAGGGGATTGTCCCGACCCAGGGATCGAACCCAAGTCTCCCACATTGCAGGCAGACACTTTAACCTCTGAGCCAGGAAAGCCCTTTTAAACCTATGTGTTTGGTAGAGAAACTAGTTGCCTTTCATTAAAGTTATTTAGCATTTAAAAAATTAAGCAAGAAACCAAAGAAAAATAAAACTGTCTTTCTTGTTAAGTAGGGAGGCTTTTAGTAATGATTTGTTAAGAGGAAGAGTAGGGGCTTCCCTGGTGGCTCAGGTGATAAAGAATCTGCCTGCAATGCAAAAAAAAAAAAAAACCCAGGTTTGATCCCTATGTTGGGAATTTCCCCTAGAGAAGGAAATGACAAGCCACTGCGGTATTCTTGCCTGGAGAATACCATGGACAGAGGAGCCTGGTGGGCTACACTCCATGGGGTCGCAAAGAGTCAAACATGACTGAGTGACTACCATACACAAGAGGAAGCGTATTAGAAGAGGGAGCAGTTAGGGCTGGGGAACATGGTACAAGAAACCATAAAATTTTATTTTAATAAACAGAGTTCTCACCTCGTGTGGATATGTATTCTTGAAGAAGAAGCAAGACTCCTTGGATCTTGGCTATGTGTATTTAATTTTTAAGGCTGAGACTGCTTGATAATGGTAGTAGCTTACATAACCATATTAATTCATGAAAGACNGGAAGATGGAGGGGTCGGAGGAAGCGGCGGACGCTGGACAGTCGCTGCCCCCAGTTTACATTTACAGTCCCGAGTATGTTAGCATGTGCGACTCCCTGGCCAAAGTCCCCAAACGGGTAAGAAAGATTGGAGTGATCACCGTGAGTTTTGGGGGTGGGGTAAGGGGCCGGTGGACGAGAGGGCATTAGGAAGCGAAGAGGACCCAGGGCTGGGGAAAATCTTCAGCAGAAATTTGAACAGTTGTACCAGGTGATGGAGGAAGTGTTCCCTTAGAGAGTTTCCTAAGAGCGCAGTTAGGCGTCCGACAGACAGGTGGGGGTGGGATGGAGGTGCGGGGGAAGGGATCGCGCGGAGGGGGATGGTGTCTCTACTGCCAGGGATCCCCAAAGGGGAAAAGAAGCTGAGGGAGAAAAGTGTTTCATCACCTCTGTAAGACCTGGTAGCTTTAGCCTTAGTGATTTAAATACTATGATTTAAATACTATTGCCTAAAGTGCTTTGTAAACTGTTAAATAAAAAGAAGGGAGGGTAGTTAAAAGTTTCTTTGTTCAGGATGATTAAGTCGATGGGATTTCTCTGAATTAAAACATGTAAGAGACCATTCATTTCTGCCTTTATCCCCTTTTTATGCTGATGTTTTTAGGCCAGTATGGTACATTCCTTGATTGAAGCATATGCGCTGCATAAGCAGATGAGGTAAGTGGTTTTGAACAGAACCCTGAACCCAAGTGTTCAGAGCCTTAATGTCCTGCTTCCCCGGTGGGGCTAATTAGTGAGAGAATGGTACTTTTTTTTAAAGTTTTCTCTTGTGTGTGTGTGATACATAGTGTTGGTAATCAGCCTGTAGCCTAATGAAAGCTCTTGAAGAATTAAGAAAACTCGAAAAAAGTGCTTGAAGCAGTTAAGAAATAGAGCTTTATTGCTGGGAGGGGAAATATCCTCAGTTCAGTTCAGTTCAGTCGTGTCCGACTCTTTGCGACCCCATGAATCGCAGCACGCCAGGCCTCCCTGTCCATCACTATCTCCTGGAGTTCACTCAGACTCACGTCCATGGAGTCTGTGATGCCATCCAGCCATCTCATCCTCGGTCGTTCCCTTCTCCTCCTGCCGCCATTCCCTCCCAGCATCAGAGTCTTTTCCAATGAGTCAACTCTTTGCATGAGGTGGCCAAAGTACTGGAGTTTCAGCTTCAACATCATTCCTTCCAAAGAAATCCCAGGGTTGATCTCCTTCAGAATGGACTGGTTGGATCTCCTTGCAGTCCAAGGGACTCTTAAGAGTCTTCTCCAACACCACAGTTCAAAAGCATCAATTCTTCGGTGCTCAGCCTTCTTCACAGTCCAACTCTCACATCCATACATATCCTAGGGATAGGTATTTTGTGGAGGTTTTGGGGTTAGAACATATGGGTACTAAAACCTATCTGATAAAAAATACTTTCAGCTGGGAGGTGTTCTGGTTTGCTTGTTTTTTTGTTTGTTTGTTTTTTTTTCCCTAAGCCAGGTCTGAGAGTATGGATTCTATTTAAGACTTTTAGGCATACCATTACCACCACCAAACTTAAATGATGAGCCTGCTGCTGCTGCTGCTAAGTCGCTTCAGTCGTGTCCGACTCTGTGCGACCCCAGAGACGGCAGCCCACCAGGCTCCCCCGTCCCTGGGATTCTCCAGGCAAGAATACTACAGTGGGTTGCCATTTCCTTCTCCAATGCATGAAAGTGAAAAGTGAAAGTGAAGTCGCTCAGTCGTGTCCGAGTGTCCGACTCTTGGCAACCCCATGGACTGCAGCCCACCAGGCTCCCCTGTCCATGGGATTTTCCAGGCAAGAGTATTGGAGTGGGGTGCCATGAGCCTAGAGACAGTCAAAACCAAAGGAAATTCCTGTAATGAAGGCCAGAATTCAGCACAGAGCTAAGTGCTTCTTTTTTAAAAAAAATTGAACTTGCTGTTTGTCATTATAAGAGTAAATATGACCCTGACACTTGTAGGGGTATTTCTGACATTACCTGGCCAATTAGGTGAGCATCTGTCTGTGCTGGCTAGTGTGATATGCTTCATTTATTTCCCAAATGGTAGTGTAAATTTTATCCTTATTATTAACAAAATCATTTGTTGAGTATCCTCTTTATGAATGTTTTTCAACCATTTTTAAACCTGAAAGTGAAAGTGAAGTTGCTCAGTCGTGTCCAACTCTTTGCGACCCCATGGACGGCAGCCCACCAGGCTCTTCCATCCATGGGATTCTCCAGGCAAGAATACTGGAGTGAGTTGCCATTTCCTTCTCCAGGGGATTGTCCCGACCCAGGGATCGAACCCAAGTCTCCCACATTGCAGGCAGACACTTTAACCTCTGAGCCAGGAAAGCCCTTTTAAACCTATGTGTTTGGTAGAGAAACTAGTTGCCTTTCATTAAAGTTATTTAGCATTTAAAAAATTAAGCAAGAAACCAAAGAAAAATAAAACTGTCTTTCTTGTTAAGTAGGGAGGCTTTTAGTAATGATTTGTTAAGAGGAAGAGTAGGGGCTTCCCTGGTGGCTCAGGTGATAAAGAATCTGCCTGCAATGCAAAAAAAAAAAAAAAAAAAAAAAACCCAGGTTTGATCCCTATGTTGGGAATTTCCCCTAGAGAAGGAAATGACAAGCCACTGCGGTATTCTTGCCTGGAGAATACCATGGACAGAGGAGCCTGGTGGGCTACACTCCATGGGGTCGCAAAGAGTCAAACATGACTGAGTGACTACCATACACAAGAGGAAGCGTATTAGAAGAGGGAGCAGTTAGGGCTGGGGAACATGGTACAAGAAACCATAAAATTTTATTTTAATAAACAGAGTTCTCACCTCGTGTGGATATGTATTCTTGAAGAAGAAGCAAGACTCCTTGGATCTTGGCTATGTGTATTTAATTTTTAAGGCTGAGACTGCTTGATAATGGTAGTAGCTTACATAACCATATTAATTCATGAAAGACTCATGGGCATGTTTCCTTTCTGCAACAAAAAAACCCACTACTGCCTCCCTGTGGCCTAGGTCATGCATTTTCAACTTGAATGTGCATAGGAATCACCTTGTTAAAATACAGATTTTTTTTTTAATTTTTATTTTATTGAGTTATAGTTGATTTACAATACTGTTTAGTTTCTGATGTACAGCAAAGTGATTCAGATATGCTGTGCTTAGTTGCTCAGTCATGTCTGATTCTTTATGACCCCATGGACAGTAGCCTACCAGGCTCCTTTGTCCATGGGGATTCTCCAGGCAAGAATACTGGAGTGGGTTGCCATTTCCCCCTCCAGGGGATTTTTCCCAACCTAGAAATCGAACCCTCATTTTCTGGAACTCCTGCATTGGTAGACAGATTCTTTACCACTGAGCTACCTGGGAGGAGTATGTATAATACTTTGCATCTGCTAATCCAAAACTTCCAATCCAAAAATATGGAATGCTTCAGAAATTTGAGTGTCATCCTTGTGCAGGGACAATGCTAATCTTCTTTGTGTCGTTCAAATTATAGTATATGTGTTGCTGAAGCAAGCTGCTGCTGCTGCTGCTAAGTCGCTTCAGTTGTGTCCGACTCTGTGCGACCCCATAGACGGCGGCCCACCAGGCTCCCCCGTCCCTGGGATTCTCCAGGCAAGAACACTGGAGTGGGTTGCCATTTCCTTCTCCAATGCAGGAAGGTGAAAAGTGAAAGTGAAGTCGCTCAGTTGTGTCTGACTCTTAGCCACTCCATGGACTGCAGCCCACCAGGCTCCTCCGCCCATGGGATTTTCCAGGCAAGAGTACTGGAGTGGGTTGCCATTGCCTTCTCAGGCTGAAGCAAGCACTAAAGTACAAATTTTGATTCAATAAGTCTGATGGGAGGCTGAAATTCTGCTTTTCTAACGAGCTCCCAGGTGCTGCTGCTGCTGGTCCATAGACCACCCTTTGAGTGGCAAAGCCTAGAGAGCAGTAGTGGCAGTGGGAGAGTCAGGAAGAGGATGTAGGGACTAGGCAGCTACAAGTTAGAGGTGGTTAAGTCCTTTTTGTTAGGTTAGTGCCCTGTATTCTCTCCATTACTCCTATTTTTCACTTCTTGTGAACAGTTGGTTGAGAGCTTCTGAGTGAAGGCTAGTCAGCCTGTTTTCTCCTTCCTCTCAGAGGCAGATGTGAGTGACCAGATACAGAAATTTCTACATTTTTGGTTGCCTATTTTTTATCCTTTACTATTAATAATAAGAGAGTTATCCACAAAGTATTTTCATGTATGTTATCATTTACTCTTCACATAAGTTCCTTAAGATACCCCCACTTTACAGATGAGGAAACTGAACAACAGAATGGCCATCTTATCTGAGGTTATAGAGCTGGTAATCATGATGGGAACCCAGTTCTCTGACTCCAAATTCAAAATTCATGACAATTCAGCTGCCTAGTAAAGTAAAATTTTAGTTGAAAGAATTGTATTTGCCCAATTAGGAAAACTGATTCAGATGAAAATATTACTTCCTACTGGTTGTCATGAAGGTTGTAACTCACAGAGCAAAGTTTGTGTGATACCTGATTATTTAATTTTAATATAATTACTCTTTTTTTTTTACCTACCTTTAAACTTAAGGGACATATCTACCCTGTCACCCCTATTTAATGCAGTGGATGTGAGAAAATGAAGACTGCAGTGCAGTGGAGAAACATGTTTATTGTTTCAGCCCCCTGGAACCAAAAGCTGGAAGGTTTGGCTCCTGCTTCCAGGTTTTGGCATACTCTGGATCTGACTCACTCACTTCTCTTTGTTCTCTGTTTTTATTAGGATAGTTAAGCCCAAAGTGGCCTCCATGGAGGAGATGGCCAGCTTCCATACTGATGCCTATCTGCAGCATCTCCAGAAGGTCAGCCAAGATGGAGATGATGATCATCCAGACTCTATAGAATATGGACTAGGTAAAGTCATTACCAGGCAATGATGGGAGATGGACAGCCTCCATCTATAGATCATAACTACTTCATCTTTTATAACTTGCAAAGTCAGAGTTGTTCAGTCATGTCCAACTCTTTGCAACCCCATGGACTATATAGTCCATGGAATTCTCCAGGCCCAAATACTGGAGTGGGTTGCCATTCCTTTCTCCAGGGGATCTTCCCAACCTAGGGATCAAACCCAGGTCTCCCACATTACAGGCGAATTCTTTACTGGTAGAGCCACCAGGGAAGCCCAAGAATAATGGAGTGGGTAGCCTATCCCTTTTCCGGGGGGTTGTCCCAACCCAGGAATCAAACTGGAGTTTCCTGCATTGTAGGCAGATTTTTTTACCACCTGAGCTACCAGGGATGCCCTTATAACTTGAATGATGGTCTTTAAAACTTTCAAATTAACAACTAATGTGTTAACCACAATATTAATCTCTTAGTTTAACTATACTCCCATATGAATTGAGCAAAATTAATGATGGATCAAATAGAGAAAAACCTTTTAGTGGCTTAGGCCCTTAGCAGTGCCCAGATTGGGTCAGTCTATATACAGTGATTTAACTGTCCTGTGACCTTGTATTTTATTTTCAATATAGATTTATGTTCTGGGTAAGTTTGATACCTTATTTCTCATTAAACAGCTGCATTTTTAAAGAATGATAAGTGGCCAATAGGCTAGAGAAACAGTATGATTTAGTAGAAAAACACTAGACTGGAGGTATATGTGGAAGGTGGAGGTGGGAGCTTAAAACACCAGAGGGTCCTATACCTGGCTCTGTGTCATCACTGATACGATATATCACCTCTCAGTCCTTAGTTTCCTCATCTATAATATGTGACTAGTTAATCTTGAAAGTTTAGCCTTTCTAGCTCTAACACATTGAAGACATTTATCTCTGATTTGGAGCTGATGTTAGCACAGTAGCTTTTTGGTAGGATACATTCATTGTTGTTGTACCTCAACCTAGTCTTTCTAATAGGGTGCCAGACCCAATTCCAATGTATGGAGGAAGGAATTTGCCTCCACACTACCAAACAATGCTCAGGACACCAGCTTGGTGTCCTCCAATTCAACTCAGTTCTGACACTATCTACCTGGAGATAGCATCAGATTCCACAGGTGAAGTGCTCAGTCCCACAAGACTTCACTCCACATCAGACACCAGTTGCAAACCCAAGCTGCTACCTGTGCTCTGACTGACAGGCTCCAAATCAGAGGTTCTAACAATCTCACCAACTCGAGATGCCAAGCATAAGTCCAAGTTGTTAACTCTACTTCTAAACAACTGTAAATCAGAAATTTGCATGACCTCTCCCCCACCCTTGGATTTAATTGATTTTATAGAGCAGCTCACAGAACCTAAGAAACCCATATAGTCACTAGATTACTAGTTAATGATAAAAGGATATAACTCAGGTATAGCCAGATGAAAGAGATATAGGAAGTCAAGGTATGAGAAAGGGGCACAGTTTCCATGCCCTTTCCAAGCATGCCACTCTCCCCAAATCTCTGTGTGTTCACTGACCCAGAAACTCTCCAAACTCTCTTCTTTGGGGTTTTTATGGAGGCTTCATTACATAGGCATGATTGATTAAAGTCATTGGCCAATTGGTGATTGAACTTATAGACCTAAACAAATAGGCTGCTAGATATTTCTCCATCAACCATGGGCTGGTTTGGGATCAGCAGAGAACTGGAATTTGGGGTCTGCAACTATAGCAAGCCATGTGCAATTTCTTGCATCACTAGGGAAGAATACTCTTATGGAGAAGGAAAGGAAGCTGGGAGGGCTATAGAAACAAAAAAAAAAAAAAAAAAGGAAAGAGAGTGGGAAAGAGAGTCCTTGGCTTTTCATTGACTTGAGTCATTGCCAGGAAAGAAGTCTTTCTTGTTAAACTTGGTTATTATTTCAGAGTGTGAGCACTCCCCCTTCTGGTCTCCTGACTCTGTTTAATTGAAGTTTCTGTTTATTAATTTCTTACAAACTCAATCTCCAGTTTCTCTTCCTTCACACAGGAGATCAGGAGGTAGAACTGATAGTTCCAACCCTCGTATGCCTGGTTCTGCTGGCAACCAACCCCCATCCTTAGTTGTGGTCCACAAGTCACCTCATTAATATAACCAAGATATGTCTCTGACTCATCATTTAGGAATTCCAAGAATTTTAGGAGTTCTGTGCCAGAAACTGGGAATAAGACCAATTATGCAGTTGACCCTTAAACAACCCATGGATTAGGGGTAGCCACCCTCTGCACAGTTGAAAATCTTAGTATAACTTATAATTGGCCCTCCATATCTGCTGTTCTGCATCCAGGGATTCAACCTACCAATGATGGTGTAGTACTGTAGTATTTTCTGTTGAAAAAACAAGTCCACCTATACGTGGGTCTGCATTGTTCAATCCCATGTTGTTCAAGAGCTAACTATATATTCCTTATTATAAATCATAATATTACACCCCTCTTTTTCCAGTTTATCTTTTAATGAGCTCTTCTGATGTTTGCCTGAAGGTTATGACTGCCCAGCCACTGAAGGAATATTCGACTATGCAGCAGCTGTAGGAGGGGCTACAATCACAGCTGCCCAGTGCCTGATTGATGGAATGTGCAAAGTAGCAATCAACTGGTCTGGAGGGTGGCATCATGCAAAGAAGTAAGATAATGACCTTTCTGCTTTCTACCTCTTTCTTTGAATCAGCTTTTCATTTATGTAAACTCTTATGTTTATTGTATTGGCATTTATTCAGAGACGTGTGTNCCACACTACCAAACAATGCTCAGGACACCAGCTTGGTGTCCTCCAATTCAACTCAGTTCTGACACTATCTACCTGGAGATAGCATCAGATTCCACAGGTGAAGTGCTCAGTCCCACAAGACTTCACTCCACATCAGACACCAGTTGCAAACCCAAGCTGCTACCTGTGCTCTGACTGACAGGCTCCAAATCAGAGGTTCTAACAATCTCACCAACTCGAGATGCCAAGCATAAGTCCAAGTTGTTAACTCTACTTCTAAACAACTGTAAATCAGAAATTTGCATGACCTCTCCCCCACCCTTGGATTTAATTGATTTTATAGAGCAGCTCACAGAACCTAAGAAACCCATATAGTCACTAGATTACTAGTTAATGATAAAAGGATATAACTCAGGTATAGCCAGATGAAAGAGATATAGGAAGTCAAGGTATGAGAAAGGGGCACAGTTTCCATGCCCTTTCCAAGCATGCCACTCTCCCCAAATCTCTGTGTGTTCACTGACCCAGAAACTCTCCAAACTCTCTTCTTTGGGGTTTTTATGGAGGCTTCATTACATAGGCATGATTGATTAAAGTCATTGGCCAATTGGTGATTGAACTTATAGACCTAAACAAATAGGCTGCTAGATATTTCTCCATCAACCATGGGCTGGTTTGGGATCAGCAGAGAACTGGAATTTGGGGTCTGCAACTATAGCAAGCCATGTGCAATTTCTTGCATCACTAGGGAAGAATACTCTTATGGAGAAGGAAAGGAAGCTGGGAGGGCTATAGTAACCAAAAAAAAAAAAAAAAAGGAAAGAGAGTGGGAAAGAGAGTCCTTGGCTTTTCATTGACTTGAGTCATTGCCAGGAAAGAAGTCTTTCTTGTTAAACTTGGTTATTATTTCAGAGTGTGAGCACTCCCCCTTCTGGTCTCCTGACTCTGTTTAATTGAAGTTTCTGTTTATTAATTTCTTACAAACTCAATCTCCAGTTTCTCTTCCTTCACACAGGAGATCAGGAGGTAGAACTGATAGTTCCAACCCTCGTATGCCTGGTTCTGCTGGCAACCAACCCCCATCCTTAGTTGTGGTCCACAAGTCACCTCATTAATATAACCAAGATATGTCTCTGACTCATCATTTAGGAATTCCAAGAATTTTAGGAGTTCTGTGCCAGAAACTGGGAATAAGACCAATTATGCAGTTGACCCTTAAACAACCCATGGATTAGGGGTAGCCACCCTCTGCACAGTTGAAAATCTTAGTATAACTTATAATTGGCCCTCCATATCTGCTGTTCTGCATCCAGGGATTCAACCTACCAATGATGGTGTAGTACTGTAGTATTTTCTGTTGAAAAAACAAGTCCACCTATACGTGGGTCTGCATTGTTCAATCCCATGTTGTTCAAGAGCTAACTATATATTCCTTATTATAAATCATAATATTACACCCCTCTTTTTCCAGTTTATCTTTTAATGAGCTCTTCTGATGTTTGCCTGAAGGTTATGACTGCCCAGCCACTGAAGGAATATTCGACTATGCAGCAGCTGTAGGAGGGGCTACAATCACAGCTGCCCAGTGCCTGATTGATGGAATGTGCAAAGTAGCAATCAACTGGTCTGGAGGGTGGCATCATGCAAAGAAGTAAGATAATGACCTTTCTGCTTTCTACCTCTTTCTTTGAATCAGCTTTTCATTTATGTAAACTCTTATGTTTATTGTATTGGCATTTATTCAGAGACGTGTGTGTGTGTGCGTGTGTGTGTGTGTGGCACTTAGCTAGGTATTCTGAAGAGATACAAGTAAAATAAAAAAAAAAGATGACATAGTGGAAAGTGTACTATTGAAAGTCAGGATACCTGGGCTTTATGCCTAGTTTCTCTACAAACTTGCCTGACTGACCTGGATAGATTAGTCTCTTTCAGTATCAGTCTCTTCATCAGGAAAATAGGGAGAACAAAGGAAATAAATAGTAGATTTATAATAGTAGATAAGTATATTTAGACAATCCCTAAGTTCCTTCTAATGCTTTCTAGAAATTGTCCTGTCTCCAAGGAACTCTAGAAACATTAATAAAACTAGAATAATTAGGGAGGAACATCAATTTTGGTACCAGTTGAATATGTGTATGAGCTGTATTCAGTAATAAGGAGCAATTAATTGTGGAAGTTTTGGAAAAGGTGAATTATAGAGCTAGTTCTAGAAAGGAGCAGAAAGCAGATTTTTGAATAGGTTAAGAATGGATGAGAATAGATTTAAAACAAATGGCTGAAGAATCAAAAAGGAGATTTATGCTGCTATCTCTAAGCAAAGTGGCAGCTGGAGCTAGATGTTTTTCTAAGGAGAAAGGGCTTATGAAACAACTATTGGGTGCTACTTGGAGTTACAGGAAACGTCCTTTTGGAATTTAACATTTCAAACAGTTGTACTCTGTCTAACAAGGACTTCTGAGTATGATTTAGCATTTGGCATGTCACTTAAAATGTCTGTAGTACACGTTGGAGGAGAAGGATTTTATTTACTTTTATTGAAGTATAGTTCATTTATAATGTTGTGTTAATTTCAAGTGTACAGCAAAATGATTCAGTTACACTTTGCAGATTCTTTTCCATTATAGGTTATTACAAGATACTGAGTATATAGTATTACAAGATACTGCTATACAGTAGATCCTGCTTGTTTACCTACTCTATATATAGTATGTAGTATATGTATCTGTTAATCCCAAACTCCTAATTTACCCCCCTACCCCAGGCAAGAGAAAGATTTTAGAAACTGAACTTATCAATGTGCTGTTTGAGTGAAATGAAGCAGCAGTGGTAGTTAACTGCCAGTGCATCATTCACATACCAATTGTTCATACCATTTGGCATGACCTTGCTACTCCATGACTCTTGAGTATAGAGACAACACTTTATCTTTCAGAACAAAACCTTGAGCACAGTTTCAGCATATGCAGGTTAAGGTAATAATGTGGAATTCTTTTCATCAAGTGAATAGATTTCATGAACAAGGAAATTCTTGAGTAAGTTTACTACTAGAATCCACTACTGAGGCAATGGAACAAAGAGAAGCAGTGTTTGGTAATCAGTTTTATATGCCCTTAAAAACAGAAATAACCTGCTTTTTGTTAGTTTTTGCCCTGTTAAAAAGTTTAAAGTCAAGACAGTGATCTCTAGGAGGAAAAAATGCCCCTATCTCCTTCAAGCTATAGATCAAAGGGATAAAACCGAGCACCTCTGAACCAAGGACTTCTGTGCCTTCTCATACTTAGCAAGTTGAGAAGAAAAGTAGTGTGGTTTCATGGGAAATGCCACGTCTTACAAATCAGATCTAGTTTCTGTGTATAGCACTGGAGAAGCTTATATATTTAAATACACTGCTTCAGGCCTCCTGGGGCCTGGGTCAGTGCGCAGTGGAATACCCAGGTACCTGCCACTTCTTATCACTGTTTTGCTGCCAAAGGAAGCACACTCTATCTTCAGTCAATTATGGTGGCTTCTGGGCTACATGTAGGCGTGGGCATACCTATGCACCATTATTTTAACTGTTTGAGACAGCTTTCAACTGATCCTACCTGGAAACACACATCTGCAGTGAAGAGATTCTAGGGCTTGCTCCAGTTCAGGTCCAAATTCCAGAGGCTTCTTGGCCCCTCTGCAAATGGATTATAGGCATTTAGTCCACAAACTTACATCTAGCCAGCATTTATCATTTATAACCACAATATTTGTTTTAATCTCCTCATCCCCCAATGTATGTACATTCGTACATGCCACATATTCATATAGTATCAAGCATATTTTTATCATCACTAATAAGCAGAGATACAGAAATTAAAGCATACTACATTTTTCTCTACAAAATTTGAAAAAAAAATTCAAAATATGCAGGTGCTGGCAGGATTACAGTGAAATTGGCACACTTTTTTTGAAAACTTTGGAAATAAGTGTTAAGAGTGGGGAAAATGGTTGTACCTATTGACCCAGTACTATTATTCTTAGCAATCTATTCTAAGGAAATAAATCAATTCTGCCCTCAAGAAGTTTGTCTCTTAGAGGTAAGACAGCAAGTAATCTTATTTGAAAGCTAAACAAGAGTGATTTTCAAAGAAAATTCTGCAAAAGAAGATTAACGAGAAAGTAATGTTACTAGCTATTAAACATGCAAAACAAGAATAATGAAAACACTGGTACCGCTGGTATAAGATTAGACAGATGATATTATAGAACACTTCCCAAAGAGACTGTTTCATATAAAAATTCAATCTTTTATAAAAAGGACATGTTGGAAATGATTGGAAAGGGTTGTTCAGTAAATGATGTTGTGACAGCATGTAACATTTACACCCTCATCTCCTGTAGTAAACTAAGTGGCAGCTAGATTGAAGAGTTAAATATTAAAAAGCCAAATTAGAAAAAAAACTAGAATGAATGAATATTTATCAAGCTTCTAAAGGGGAATCGTTTTCTAAGCTTAAGAAGGAATAGAAAAAAAAAACTTATGAAGGAAAAGATCAACATATTTATATGAAATTTTAAAACCAAAATAACTTTTGTGGCCATTTCAGAAATAAAATCTAAACACAGACTAGAAAGGCATAGTTGACATAAATATGACAAAATGTGTCAGATTTGTATTTTCTCGGATATTCATACAATATGATGTATGAAGATATGTGGGGAAAAAACCTGAATAAACAATTTACAAAGGAGTTTGAAGTATAACTGGAAAATATGGGTCAATATGGGTAGTCAGTGTTCATCACTACTAATCAAAGAAATGCAAGTAAGTAGGTAGCCTCTTTTTAAGCCTGTCTGTAACAGAATTTTTAAAAAGTGGTACTCAGTTTGGTAGTAATACTGTTATTTTGATCAATCCCTTAAGAAGACAGTTTGGTAGCCAGCATGTATTAATGCCCTTTTATCTCGTAATCTACTCTTGAGAATGTTTCCTAACAAAATAATTCAAAATAATGGGAAAAAAGCTATTTACCTAAAGATAATTATCTTTACATGGAATACAGTCCATGGATTTCTCCAGGCCAGAATACTGGAGTGGGTAGCCTTTTTCTTCTCCAGGGGATCTTCTCAACCCAGGAATCGAACCCAGGTCTCCCACATTGCAGGTGGATTCTTTACCAGCTGAGCCACCAGGGAAGCCCAAGGATATGTAGGTAGCCTATCCCTTCTCCATGGCATCTTCCTGTTATTTATTTGAAAAAATAGAAATAACATGAATATCTAGCAATAAATACATTGTACATCCATTTCATGGAATATTATACTATTACTTTAAGTGATGATTATGAAGACTAAGGGGGCATTTCAGAAAAATACTTATGGGTTAATGAAAAAAACAGGTTTTAAAAATGTATGCACACTGCTGTTACAAATTTGTAAAGCACATGCATATTTTTAAAAATACTGGAAATGATAACAGTGGTTATGTTAAGGTGGCAGAATTAAATGATGCTTTTTTTATATGTTTCTCTAGTTTTCAAATTCTGTGTAATGAGATTTTTTCTAACATTTGCAGCTAAAATTTTACCAAAATAAAAATAGGCAAAAAATATTGATATTTACAGCAAATATAAACAAANGATCTTCGTTTTCTGAATGTTGAGCTTTAAGCCAACTTTTTCACTCTCCTCTTTGACTTTCATCAAGAGGCTTTTTAGCTCCTCTTCACTTTCTGCCATAAGGGTGGTTTCATCTGCATATCTGAGGTTAGGATGAGAAATTAAAACATTATATATACATGTATTGGAGAAGGCAATGGCAACCCACTCCAGTACTCTTGCCTGGCAAATCCCATGGGCAGAGGAGCCTGGTAGGCTGCAGTCCATGGGGTTGCTCTNTTCATCTGCATATCTGAGGTTAGGATGAGAAATTAAAACATTATATATACATGTATTGGAGAAGGCAATGGCAACCCACTCCAGTACTCTTGCCTGGCAAATCCCATGGGCAGAGGAGCCTGGTAGGCTGCAGTCCATGGGGTTGCTCTAAGAGTCAGACACGACTGAGTGACTTCACTTCCACTTTTCACTTTCATGCATTGGAGAAGGAAATGGCAACCCACTCCAGTGTTCTTGCCTGGAGACCCTGTCTATGGGGTCGCAGAGTTGGACACAACTGAAGTGACTTAGCAGCAACTTAGCAGCACGTACCAAACAAAAAGCTACTTAGTGGATATATTTAAAAGAGGGACTAAAATTTAGAGTAAATAGTGGAGGGGGCAAGGTTTAATTAGCATGCTAACCTGACTAACTAAAAACTATTAAAATGTGTTTCTTTTGTTTCATTTAATAAAAATTGAATGCTAAGTAATTCTTATAAGAAACCAAGAATGTATTCCGGGATTGATTGTTTCTGTTCAGGACCTCATTTTTCTAACAAAAGTGCATGATATCTCAAGATGGTATGTTTCACTTCTTTGAGACTTTTGCAGCATGATCATTAAGAGGGCTGATTTTGCCAAAATATTCAAGGGCTTCATCAGTTTTCCTGAGGGCTTCTCCATAGTCATTTGGTATTTAAATTGCTCTCTTTTGAACCACTTTTAAGATCATTATCCTTATTTATTTTTCTCCTCTTCAGTTGTAAACTAGTCTACCAGATCCTTGCTGTCAGTTTCATGTCAGTTTTCACAATAGCCTGCATTTTTTTTTATAAGCTTTGTAATTTCACTTTGTGTTAGATTTGCATGGAATCGCTTGCTGACATATTTGAAAATCCATGAGACACAAAGATTGGACAGCTAGCTTCATGGGGATTGTGCTAGTGTTTAAAGGAGTGGGTTGAATGGGGACTGATATAAGTGGTCAATTCACTGGCATATGCTTTCCTCTCAAGAAAACTTTTGTAACCCTAGGAAGCCTCAAAACCTTGGTACTGCTGGGGCTAAGGTAATAAATTCTCAGTAGTGAGAACTCCCTCAATCTCAGTGAAGGGCTAGTGCAGTGTTTTTCAACTGAGGGTTGTTGTTGTTTTTCAGTCACTCAGTCGTGTCCAACTCTTTGCAACCCATGGACTGTAGCACACCAGGCTTCCCTGTCCTTCACCATCTCCCAGAGCTGCTCAAACTCATGTCCATTGAGTTGGTGATGCCATCCAACCATCTCATCCTCTGTTGTACCCTTCTCCTCCTGCCTTCAATCTTTCCCAGCATCAGGATCTTTTCCAGTGTGTCAGCTCTTTGCATCAGGTGGCCAAACTATTGGAACTTCAGCTTCAGCATCAGTCCTTCCAATGAATATTCATGGTTCATTTCCTTTAGGATTGACTGATTTGATCTCCTTGCAGTCCAAGGGACTCTCAAGAGTCTTCTCCAAAACTGCAGTTCAAAAGCATCAATTCTTCAGCACTCTTATGGGTCCAATTCTCACATCTATATATGACTACTGGAAAAACCACAGCTTTGACTATATGGACCTTTGTAGGGAAAGTAATATCTCTGCCTTTTAATAAACTATCTAGATTTGTCATGGCTTTTTTCCCAAGGACCAAGGGTAATAACTTGAAACAGGAATATAATATCAATTTAGTGGGTGGTAACCACCTTTTTTTTTAATATATCAAGGTGGAGTTCATGAAACTTATTCTAGTATATGTTGTATGTATTAATATTTGTGTGTAGTAGGCCACAATAGGGCTTCCCTGGTAGCTCAGCTTGTAAAGAATCCACCTGCAATGCAGAGACCTGGTTCGATTCCTGGGTTAGGAAGGTCCCTTGGAGACAGGATAGGCTACTCACTCCAGTATTCTTGGGCTTCCCTGGTGGCTCATATGGGAAAGAATCCGCTTGCAATGCGGGAGACCTGGGTTCAATCCCTGGGTTGTGAAGATGCCCTGGAGGAGGGCATGGCAACCCACTCCAGTATTCTTGCCTGGAGAATTACCATAAACAGAGGAGCCTGGTGGACTACAGTACATGGAGTTGCAAGAGTTGCACACAACTGAGCGACTAAGCACAGCACAGGCCACAGTATAAAATATCAAACCACTGTCAAGTGGAATGACTATGAACTTTGAAGAAAGACCTAGGTGCAAATCCAGACTGCAATCTTACTAGTTGTGTGTGTGACCCTTGGGGTTATTCTAAGAACAGCATGTACAGAGGCGCAGAGGTGTGAAAGCTGAGGGCACTTCCAAGTCCGTAAGTAAAGCAAAACCAATGGCTCCTATAGGCAAGTAGCTAGAGGTAAGGTGGGAGAGGTATGAAGGGTCATTGTATGCCAAGCTGATAGCTTTGACTTTATCCTTCAAGTCAGTAGTTCTTGACCTATTTTGGTCGTGGACCACTCAAAATCTGATAAAAGCTATGTAAAATTCTCCTTAGAAAAGTGTACATACACAAATTTTTTCTTATAGTTTCAGAAAGTCTAAGGATCTCCTACAGCCCATGTGTGGATCCCTGGTTAGGAATCTTGGTTTTAAACAATAAGGAATCACCAAAGGAATTTTTAGTCAGGAAGAGTAACATGATCAGATTTGCATTTTATGAATATGATTCTGGCAGTAGTTGGTATGTAAATTGGTTGGGGTGCAGTGTGGAATATTGCTAGAGAAATCTGTTAGGACCTTACAGTGATAATAATCTTTCCAAAACGAGATGAAAGCTGTGGTGAGCGTAGGTGAGGGAATAAATTCAATAGCCATTTAGTAGATAGACTAGGTAGGAATGGTAACCAGTTTGATACAAATGATAAGAAAATAGTGATTGAGATTTCTTGTATAGATGACTGAGTGAATGTGTTATCTTTAACCAAGAAGAATACGGGATGGGAACTGCTGTGCTTATGGAGCATCCAATTAAAGATGTCTATTAGAAAGCTGGAAATGGGGTCCAGCCTATGATGTCTTAGCTTTAATCTGCATACAAAATATTCAGGGATCTTATTAAAATGCAGATTCTGATTCAGGTCTTGGGGGAGGGGCAACCCTGGGAATCTGCATTCATAACAAACTCCCAGGTGCTGCCAATTTGTGACCTGTACTTAGATTAGCAAGAAGCTGGAGCTCAGGACAATCATCTTCACTAAAGATGCAAAATTCAGGAGTCAGGAGTCAATAGCGTTGTTGTTGTTCAGTCACTCAGTCATGTCCTACTCTTTGTGACCCCATGGAGTGCAGAATGTCAGGCTTCCCTGTCCTTCACCATCTCCCAGAGTTTGCTCAAACTCATGTTCATTGAGTTGGTGATGCCATCCAACCATCTCATCCTCTGTCGTCCCTTTCTCCTGCCTTCAACCTTTCCTAGCATCAGGGTCTTTTCATGCTTTTTCAATAGCATGATAGGTGGTAATTAAAACTAGGCAAAATAACCTGGAAAACATGTATAGAATAATGCAGGGGGGAAAACTCAAATACTGAGCCTTGTGGAATTCAGTGTTTACAAGGCAGGCAAGAGAAGAAAGGACTACAAAGTCGAGTCTTGAGGAGAATTGGTCAGAGAGATAGGAGAAAAATCAGAAAAGATTTATTAGAGAAACCAAAGGTAAACTTCAAGAAGACTAGTTTGGTTAACAGTGTCTGCTGCTGCACAGTATGTGTTCCCAACAGGGGTGATACTTCTCCCAAGGGAAAAAGCATTGATTTTTGATGGGGCAGGTGGTAGGGGAGTAGGGGCAGCAAAAAACTTAGATGCTACATAGTTTATGGTTTTCCAAAGGGTCACAGCACATAAATAGGTGTATAGTACATCTGTGATATTAAAATTTTGTGGATGGGTCGATTAGGAAAAGGTAGATAATGAAAAACTGGTTGAGAAACAGCTATAGAGAAGGAAAGTAAGTAAAATTTCTCAGTAAGGAGGTTCTAGTGAAGAAGACTTCAAAGGATAAAAAGGAGTATGCCAGGGAGACAAAGAGTTGAAGGACCTTGCAGAAGGTTACAACCACCTTTGCAGAAGCAGCAATGTAAAATTTCTTGGCAGATGGGGGAACCACACAAATTGTTGGAAGGTTAAAGTACAAAGTGGATAATGACAGTAGATGAGGTAGAAAAGTAGGATATGGCTCGTGAAGGGCTTCACATATATCAGAATCAAAATTGAAAAAATGCAGATTTTTAGATTTCTCAAAGATCAAATTTCTCTTGATCAGATAGGTTTGGACGGGGACATTAGAGCCTGCACTTTCAAAATCTAGGAGTGATTCTGATGCACACACTTTGAGAAACTCTGCAATAGGAAATGGGGTGGGGAGCACTGAAATATTATATTAGGAAGTAATATGGTTAGATTTGTGTTTTAGGAAAATAAATGATAGTGTTATAGAGGATGGATTGAAGGTGGTGTAGACTGGAGGTCAAGGGGCTGAATAGTGTCTCAACACTCTCACTGATAAATGATGAAGACCTGAACTAGGGCAGGGCAATGAGAGTCAGACCTAGGCAACCTAATTCTTCAACTTGGGTACTTAATCCCTGAAGTATACTACCTCAATAAACAGGAGTAGATGATGGTATGCAGCAGAAGTAGTGCCCAAGAAAATTGGATATGAGGGAATAGCATTGAAACATGTATATTACCATATGTAAAATAGATCACCAGTCCAAGTTCAATGCATGAAACAGGGCACTCAAAGTCAGTGCACTGGGACAACCCTGAGGGATGGATGGGGAGGGAGGTGGGAAGGGGGTTCAGGATGGGGTACACAGGGACACCTGTGGCTGATTCATGTCAATGTATGGCAAAAAACCACTACAATATTGTAAAGTAATTAGCCTCTGATTAAAATAAATAATTTTTTAAAAATTGGATCCCCAGATTTAGAAATGTAGGGAAATTTGGAACTAGAAGTAGATGTGTTGCCAGTATATGAAATGGTGTTGCAAACCAGGAAAATGGGTTGGTTTACTTACAGAACTAGCAGAGAATGAGGGGAAAAAGAAAATAGAGCCTAGAACCCCAGGAAATACCCACTTGTAACAGGCAAGTATAAGAAGAAACCCCAGTGAATTCAGCTGAAAAGCAGAAATCAGGGCTGGCCAGATAATCAAAATAGAAAGGGACCATGAATCCTAGGGCTTCCCAAGTGGTGCTAGTGGTAAAGAGGCTGCCTGCCAAAGCAGCAGACAAAAAACTTGGGTTCAATCCCTGGGTTGAGAAGATCCTCTGCAAGAGGAAATGGCAACCTACTCCAGTATCTTTGCCTGGAGAATCCCATGGACAGAGGAGCCTACCGGGCTACAGCCCATGGGGTTGCAAAGAATCAGACATGACAGCATGCGCACATAGAATCCCAAGGGAGCAGAAGAGTTTAAAGAAGAAAACAGCCCTCAAGAATCCAGAGTAGCTGAAGTGTCAGTCATATTTGGCAATTAATGTAGTCATTAATGACCTTGGTATAACAGAACTTTCTGGAGAGTGATGGGAATACAAGGTGTTGAGGGCTGAGCAGGAACTAAAGAAATGGATAAGAAAGGAACATTGATCTTTCCAAAAGTTCAAATGAGAAGGAAAGAAGAAGGCAGTGGCCAAGGGAAAGTATTGGCTGAGGGCTGACTTGTTGGGTTTGTTCTAAGAGCTTTAAGAACATTTATAGACTGAAAGGGAAATAATGGAAATATGAGAAGGATAAGAAATGGAGCAAAGCCTTGGAAGAGGCAGGAGAGGATGGAATGAGTGGCTTTGGGAGGAGACCTACCTCTTTTGAAGCCAGAGCAAAGGAGTCAAGGAGGGATAACACAGAAGTATTTGGGTTGCGTACTAATGAGTGCCAGCCCCAAGGTCTGTGCTTTTTTTGTGTGAAATGACCCTTGCCCACTTCTATCACTTGCTCACAGGCCTCTTTGAATTCTCTGATTCTGCTTCTTATAGTTAGTCTCTTAGGAACCCATCTTGTCCCATCCAGATCCCATTAAATGGAACTCACTCTTTCTGTGTTAGCATATACTAGGAGGTATTATGGAGAAGGCAATGGCACCCCACTCCAGTACTCTTGCCTGGAAAATCCCATGGACGGAGGAGCCTGGTAGGCTGCAGTCCACGGGGTCGCTAAGAGTCGGACACGACTGAGCGACTTCACTTTCACTTTTCACTTTCATGCATTGGAGAAGGAAATGGCAACCCACTGCAGTGTTCTTGCCTGGAGAATCCCAGGGACGGGGGAGCCTGGTGGGCTGCCGTCTCTGGGGTCGCACAGAGTCAGACACGACTGAAGCAACTTAGCAGCAGCAGCAGCAGCAAGAGATATTAAAACCCAACACAAGACAGTGACTCCTAATCTTCAGAATTTGCTGAGATCACATCTTTGTCTATTTTGACAGGCTCTTCCTCATCCTCGCCTCTTTCAGTTTGACTGCATTACAGCTCTCGGTGTTTTCCTTTACCTCATTTTGCTAATCCATTTAAGAGTCACATCTCTTTCTAGCTCAACCTCCCCTTCTTCCTCCCACAATTCTGTTTATTTGCCATCTTATCCTATGACATTTCAGCCTTCCACTTGGCAACACAGGATCTGTGCCAGTTGGGCCCCTCTGCCTGCTTCCCTTCTAGGAGAGGAGAGATTATTACCCTAAAATGCCATTGGTTTCTGGGACTTCCACATGGGGACAGTGAATGGTAGAGCCATTTGTGTCTTGGCAAACTCGACAAGAACGTAGAACAAAACCTTCAGCTTTTACCTGATGGTTGGGGTCAAAGCTGCCGGACGTCTGTTCTCAAGAGCGCTGGTTCCTTATGCACAGAGTGAATGACAGTGGATTGCATCCCAGTTCCATTTCTCCAAAGTGTTTTATGTGCACTATGTCTCATTAACCAAGCAGGCAGAACCACCTCCTCTGCTGACACCACCCCACCTGCAGCCTTTCCAAACCAACAAATCACTGCATGAAAATGGAAGCCTAGATTCAGTGTTGGCCATATTGCCTCAGCACCAAGGCAGACTCCTCCTTCAGCCATGGAAAGCATATTCTTATTATTTCCTCTTTACACCCATTCCATCCTGGCACTGGCAAAACAGACCTATCATGAAACAAAATAAACAAACCATTTCCATAATACCCCAGATCAGATGAGATCTAGGGAAGATAGTCTGTTACAGTGGTTCAGTGTTGCACAGGGAATTCCATCCCCATCAATTACTAGCTGCAAAGCCTCTCTCTGCCCCAGTGTCCAGAGTTGGAAATTGGAGATAATAATAGTACATACCTTTTAGGGTGATGGAGTTTAAATCTTATCATTGCATTAAAGAGTCTACCAAAGAGCCTGGTGCATAGTAAGTATCTGATAAAAGTCACATTATATCCAGACTGGGTTATACTCAGGGTGTCTTAGGTAGCTGCTCAGGCAAGTCACTGATCCAGTGGGTCCCACTGCCTGTTGAGCTAAAGTCAGCCCTGATATTGTTTGTCACTCACTGCACTTCCACTTCCCCTTTGCTTATAAGCTGCTGCTGGCTGAGAGTAGACTATTCACTATTGGTTTCGAGACTCAGGCCATTTGCTTTGTCAGAGTTTCACTGCTGGCATTCCCTAAACTCCTACTCCTCCCAAACATCACACAGAATCTACTGTTTGACCCACCTTTCCACTGCTAGGTTCAACTTCTACCCATAAGGCAAGTAAGAATCCTCATTATCAAGATACAGAGGGACCATCCCTAATTGGTAAGGGGCTTCCCTTGTGGCTTAGCTGGTAAAAGAATCTGCCTGCAATGCGGGAGACCTGGGTTCGATCCCTGGGTTGGGAAGATCCCCTGGAGAATGGAAAGGCTACCCACTCCAGTAGTTTGGCCTAGAGAATTCAGGTCACAAAGAGTTGGACATGATTGAGCGACTTACACTTTCACTACCACCTCCTAGAATATTTACCTGGGCAATATTTTGATAAATTTACTTAATGAGACATCACAGAATGTCTGAGCTATGTGATAGTTGAATGATTACAGTAGCACTGTCCCCAAGCCAAGCCCCAAAGTGTGAAAGTGATATTTCTGGACAGAGTTTACATAGTGCAGGATAAGATACAATATTTTTTAATGATTGAAGCCATCAGCAACCCCTTTATAGGGGTTTAGTAGAACATTCATCTACTATCTCTGCATCTTTATTTCTCCAGTATCCTTTCTCTTTAAGAGAAAGGAATTTGGTCCCCAAACACAAAAATGCCCCTGGTCTATACCATTGACTAATGCCTTCAGCATTCAGGTACAGGGGTTTGGGTGGGGAGAGGGTGACGGGTAGGAGGGGTGATGGGTGGGGAGTATTATCCTGTCACAGGAGGACCTGGTTACTTTTGACCTCTCTCCCTTACATCCACATCTCCAGGAAGTTGGTCCTAAACAAAGTCAATTACCCCAAGTGAGAATGAGAGCTCTTAGTGATCAAGGCCACCTTTAAGATAGGGAAACATTTTCTTTGAGAGGGATAAGCAGTTTGTGATCATGAGCTCAAACTGTTGTAGCCCAGAGTAGCCAGGGCAGACTTGTGCTGCTGCTAAGTCACTTCAGTCGTGTTTGACTCTGTGCAACCCCAGAGACGGTGGCCCACCAGGCTCCCCCGTCCCTGGGATTCTCCAGGCAAGAACACTGGAGTGGGTTGCCATTTCCTTCTCCAATGCATGAAAGTGAAAGGTGAAAGTGAAGTCGCTCAGTCATGTCTGACTCTTAGCGACCCCGTGGACTACAGCCTACCAGGCTCCTCCGTCCATAGGATTTTCCAGGCAAGAGTACTGGAGTGGGGTGCCATTGCCTTCTCCGGGCAGACTTGTAAACCCAGCCTATACCAGGCCAAATAGATCCTTCACTAAACATGCCCAGTTGCAGAATTCAGAATTATCAGGGGACAGTGGAAATGGATTCTAGCCTGAGAATGTCATAGCCATTTACCCCAGTCACTGCCTGGGGAACTGGCAGGTACATGTATAGAATATAAAGATCAGGTCCATCCTGGGGCAGTCCAGAAGTTTATTACCTAAGCTGCCCCATTCTATAAGGATCAGGGGTTGCCTGTGCCTGTCGGCACCCCTCCAACAGACCAACATAGCCTATTCAAACTTGAATATAATCTCATGGAATATGTTTCAAACTGTGGCCTGTAGACCATTTGCACCTTAATTCTAAAATGAAGATATCTGAATCAGACCCTCTATGGATAAAGCCCAAGAAAAAAAATTTTTAAACCAGCACCTCCCTAAGGTGATTCTGATGCACAATACAGTTTTGAGAACTCCTGGTGAAAGGGCTCTTCTAATTACCCCATATCTGACCTAACTTTTGGTATAGTTCTGACTCCTACAGTTGAGACAGAGACCAAGGTAACTTTCAGCTTCTTGGGACATCATCCTAATGAATTTCAGGGCAGATTTTTCCTTCTCCAGCATTTGTAACACCTTCTTCTTGGTGGATCCGTCTTTCCCTATTAGGCAGTTTACACCAACCACTACTGCCCATGCATCTGAAAGGCATTCCACTTACACAAGTTCCATAGCCATCTGTTCTCTGACCACAGCCTGCAGTTCAAATAACTAGTTTTGGAGAATGCCATTCAAAAATCCTCCTCTCCCACATTTACCCCTTCACCATACCACTACTGGCAGACAATCTTCCAGGCCGTATGGACTGACCAGGTCCTGGCAGAGCAGCAGTCCAGCTTACCTCGGATGCATGATACAGTTGATTCTCTGCCCCCAGCCTCCTCAGAATTCATTTGTAATCCATGCATCCTTCCATTCAGACCTCTTGCCTTCATGGCATTAATTATTTTCAGTCTACTCTTACCCTGACTACTTCCTGGAACCACTGACATCCTTGAGTCTGGTCAATATGTTGATCACCATGTATGGACTAGCCAAGGGCACATTCTGTTAGCTTTCACCATACAGCATGGCAGAAGGGCCAAGAGTAGCGACTCTAAGGCACACTGCTTAGGTTTGAATCCCTACGCTGCACCTTCCTGTGTAATCTTGAACAAGATACTTAAACTCTGTTCCTTAATTTCCTTACCTGTAAAATGGAGATAATAAAAGTAACTACCTCACAAAGCAGTTATATTACATGAAGTAATGTTAGTACAGTACATAGAGTAATACTTGGCCTGTACTAAGCACCAGAAAGTGTTTGCTATTGAGTGGTGTATGAATTACACTAATTGAGTCATTCAGGTGTGATTTCCTTTTGGCACGGCCCTATCTGCCCATGCCAGAAATTGAAGGACTCTTACCCAGAAACCTTTGAAGTGAATTCAGTCATCCACCCACATACCTTCACACATAAGCAGCCCCTGGAACTCCATGCCTTTCCTACTCAGTGATCTCTCATTCCAGGCTTGCTGCTCCCCAATGCACTTGTCTAGCTTGTACCCTGCAGTTAGCCCCAGCAGCCTAAGACTGAGAAACCAGTTTCATCATGAAAGAGATGTTAGCTTTCCAGCAGCATCATGGTTGGTCTTTTATCTGATTCACTAGAAGGGTGTTGATCAGGAAAAATTGAGCAGGTTGGGGGACACCCAAGGTGACCTTGATTAAATCCTATTATAGGTATGCGTTCCCAGCTCAGTGCCAGCATTCTCTCTTAAATGTAATTCTGGCATTTGTCTTCAGGTCCAGGTACCAGGACAGGAGTAAATAACACTCTTAATTATGCCCTGCCCCTTGCCTTCACCTGTACCTTCTAACCCCAAATCCAGTGGACCCTTCTACCCAGTCTCACTAGTAAAGAAAAAGATCAAACTGCTATGCTCAGAAACCAGGGAAGAGATATTGAAAATATGAACACAGGAGGTGACAATGAATATGAAAAGGAAGGAGAGCACTTGAGAGTGATTTTAGAGGCATAACTGACAGAACTTGGGGTTGGGAGTAAGCGAAGGGAGGCGTCAAAAATACCCAGTTTCTTGATTAAGTAGGAGGCGGTATTGTTAGTAACATTGGAAGTGGCACACCAAAAGAATACAGAAATGTCAAGGGATTTGTGACATATAGAAATCTTAGTGGGTAAATGGATAAGCTAGGTAGGAAATGGTAGAGAATAGATTGATTGCTGGGTGTCTGGTTTATATCCCAGACTTAATATATGTCCAAAAGCTAACTCCTTTTGGACTTAGCCCCCACCCCCACTCATATGGCAGCCCTACTCTTCCAGTTTTTGAAACCAAACATGTTGGAATCATCACACCCCACAATCAGTCTGTAAAAAAACCCAAACTCCATCTTTAAAATATATCCAGAATCTAACCACTTCTCACTACCTCCAGCACTATAACCCTAGTCCAAGCTGCCATCTCTCCTGGGTTACTGCGATCACCTCCCAACTAATGTTCCTGCTTCTGGCCTTGTTTTTATTTGTTCTATTCTCCACACAGCACATACAGTGATCCTTTGAAAACAGAAGTAGGATCTTATTACTCCTCTGCTCAAAACACTACCTTGGTTCCCTGTTTCACTCAGAGTAAAAGCCAAAGTCCCCACCACAGCCTACAGAGCCCTGTGTCATCCCTCTTTTCTCCCCACCTCGTGTAGAACTACTGTTCTCTTCTTTTCCTTGCTGTTATCTCTCCACCAAGCACCTCGTTTCCCTTGAACATACCAGATGTGTTCCCCTCTCTAGGCCTTTGCCCTTCCTGTTCCCACTACCTGAAATATTCTTCTCCCAGTTAATGCCCCTTCACCTCCTTCAAGTCTTTGCTCAAATATCACTTTCTCAGGCCTTCCCTGACCACGTTTTTTAAATTTGCACTGCATAAAAGCCTCCAATTGTCCTTCCCTGTTCTATTGTCCTCCATATTTTTTTTGTTGTTGTTGTTCAGTTGCTAATCCATGTACAACTCTTTGTGACCCCATAGATTGCAATATGCCAGGCTTCCCCGTCCTTCACTATCTCTTGGAGTTTGATCAAGTTCATGTCCATTGAGTCAGTGATGCTATCTCATCTTCTGCCACCCCATTATTTTGCCTTCAATCTTTCCCAGTCAGACCCCATCAGGGTCTTTTCCAATGAGTTGGCTCTTCACATCATGTGGCCAGAGTACTGGAGCTTCAGCTGTTAATTGTCAAAATATTTATTTATTCATTATTTATTTCATGCCTTATACCCCCTTCCACTAGACTATAAACTTCATAGGGAGTAGGGATTTTCATTTGTTTTTGTTCATTACTATAGCTTCACTGCCTAGAACTCTACCTGGCAAATAGCAAACTCAAAAAATTTTGAGTGAGTGATCGAGTGTGAAAGTTGGAATGGGAGGGTGAAAAGAGATGAGTGGAAAACATTGATTCCTAACCTTTTCATGGAGTGTCCCTCATGGTTCACCAGTTGACATATGAAATATCAAATGTTTGGAAATTAAATAATAGTTATTTACATTGGAAATATGAGTTAGTGCTTTCTAAGGTAGAAGCTCAACAGATATTTGTTGACTGAATCAATGGTAATATTGTAACAGGTATTATGAAATTAGAAAGAGGGAGGAGAGAGGAGAAGAGGAAGGGAGGGAGAGAAAGAAAGAAAAGAGATTCCACACAGCAGTCAGAGATTTGAGTGTTCACAAAGTCCAAGGAGCAGTCAGCATGTCAGAGTTGCAACATGTTGAACAGGAGCTTCCCTGGTGGCTCAGACGTCTGCTTGCAATACGAGAGACCCTGGTTCGATGCTTGGGTCAGGAAGATCCCCTGGAGAAGGGAATGGCAACCCATTCCAGCACTCTTGCCTGGAAAATTCCATGGATGGAGGAGCCTCGTAGGCTACAGTCCATGGGGTCGCAAGGAGTGGGACATAACTGAGCGACTTCACTTTCACTTTCAAACTGTGGGTTATATAAGCTTTGCATTTTAACCACAAGACCACTAGAGGGCATGTGATGTTAAATCAAGAATGTTTTCTGCTTGATGAGATTCTATTAGCGTCATCCACATTTCTATTTATTGATCTGATGTTCATCTAAACTGTTTCATCTGCTCAGACTATTCTCTCAGGCTATTTTTTCCATCATCTCAGCATCTGGTTCATAATAAGTCTTTAATAAGTGTGTGTATATAGAATGAATATTTAGAATCGAGAGATTTTCACCTTGAAATTTGTGTTTTACTGATTAACTGTGGTCAGTATTTCCATTAAGAAACTACCTTTCAGCATTCATAACTTAGCTGACGAATATAGCACCCATGGTCCTTGGTGCTTAAAGAATCCTTAAGCAAGAGGAGGGCAAGAGTCTGACTTGGAGTTTATGTGCTTTATTTATGTAAGCAATGGTGTTAGACAACATTGTTGTAGTGCCTGAGCTAGGAGTTGCTAAAGGCTCAGGTTGTCTCTGCTTCCCACCTCTCTCCATTAGGCTGGTGGCTGATGGAGGATGCAGGTCACTAGGGATGGCTTACCCCTACCCCACCTCCCAATTGTTAGTTTAACTTACGCAAATAGGGATTTCACTGCTTTTGAAAGTCGCTGCCTACAATGTGTTTACAAGCTGTAGGGTTGTTTGGCATGAAGAAAGTTAAATAGATTGTAATTATCAACTGTTCCCATTGAAATTCTCTGAAAGGGTTTTGGGTGTCTGGATTTGCAGCTTTCTGAGCTGGATTACTATGGGACTATGGACTCCTTGTCCTGTTGTCATCTGATGGCTGAAGTCTCTGGAGTGCCCTTGATCCAGGCCTGTGAGCTAGGCCCTCAGTATTAGATCTTTTTCATTAGTGGAATCATTTCAAATAACCTGAGAAACAGAACCCACTTTTAATAAAGTTTAATTTTTAAGAATAGTTTTTGATTTATACAAAAGCTGAACAGATAATACAGAGTCCCCATGTCCCTCATATCCAGTTTCTCCTATTATTAACATCTTATACAAATACATGTTAAATTAATGAACCAATAATGATATTGTTTATAGTTTATTCTAACTTCCTTAGTTTGCCTAATGTCCTTGTTCTGCCCCAGGAACCTATCTAGCATACTACATTACATTTAGTTGTCGTGTCTCCGTAGGCTCCTCTAGACTCTGACATTTTCTCAGGCTTTTTTTGTTTTGTTTTGTTTTTGATGACCTGGGGCAGTTTTGAGAAGTGCTAGCCATAATATTCAGTAGTAGGTATTTTTCAGTCAATTTTATGTATTTTAATATCTTTTTCAGTCTGTTTAATGGAATCACTTCAAATAGTCTGAGACATATAACCTTTCTTTATTGTTCTTCCCAGTACCTGTTTTTAGTAAATATGAACAGTACCTGAAGCTAGTTCTTGGCAGAGCAAGGCAGATATCTACAGCATTGGTGAATTTTTCTACAACAGTGTGCACTTTGAGTAAACCTCTCAATTTATTCTCCATAGTCACCAAACCCATGCTGGTATTATCTTTTCTCAGAAAACTTAGATGAAAATTGAAGGTGCAAATCCAAAGTACATATATGCAATTAATTGGTCTGACTTTGTATTTTTTCTAATGTCTGAACTGAATAACAGTTTTGCTATTTAAATATAAGAACCAAGAATTCTGTGGAAGAAAGAAAAGAGAAGGGAATGAGACATGTGATTCTACAACTTTACCTTCATTTAATTTTCTACCCTAAACTGTCTTTAATATGAACTGTATTACCACCAAACTTCAACTTTCTTTTTTAAAGTGTATTTTCAAATATTTAATCCAACTACTCACACACATTCATATACAATTGATACCACTGAACTTAGTTGGAGTGCTAGTCAGCTACATTCACTTCCTACCTCATCTTTGCTAGAATTTGGTGGATTTTTCTTCTGAGAATCTTTATTTTTCTGTGTGTTTTATACACCGTCTTTGGAATTTAGTTTTTTAAAAATTGGCTTTGTAAACTCTTCTGGAGACTGGGAGCAAATCAAGATAAGGTATAAACTGAGAGGAATTGAAATCCCTAATCTTGCCTGATATACTTTAATATAACAGTAATTATAGATCATACAAGGTGGATTGAGTCAAGGAGTAACTATGGACTGTATTCCAGACAACTAACAAAACTTCTCTAAGAAATTACTAGTTTCCCTTAGGAGGTATCTTGAAGGTTGTTAAGTTCTTGTTAATGTCTCGATGAGGAATTCCTGTCTGAATTTCCTGTAGAAGAAACACACATCTATGAAGAAGGTACCTCAGTTAATTTGAGAGACTTCTGTTTGCCCTTCAAGGCTTACTTCATATAAACAATATCAATGTTTGTGAAAAATTTCTTAGAAATACATGCTAATTGTAGGAAATGTGGTGTGAATAGTTGGAATTCAAGCCTTTTTGCTTGCAATAA
>SJYW01051198.1:78169-97003 GCA_006410735.1 Raphicerus campestris | reverse complement strand
AGACCATACCATGATTTTTGTCCTTGTACAAGCCAGTTTCTGCTGATTCCAATGCTATTGGCTGCACCATGACCTTGGCTGGCTATCTCTTCAAAAGCATATCCTCGGTCTCAAGGGAGGCCAAGCTGGAAGATGCAGACCAAGAAGTGTAAATCTTTACCACCTCTGAAAAAACAGCTCAGAGCTCCCTTTCTCTCAGTGCAGGGTTAGTTGCATCATTTGCACTGGTTTACCTCACTATGTTGTTATGAGTACTCTAAAATGCAGAACTATGTCCATTGCCTTCTCTGTTTTATATTCTATTAGCTCAGGAAAGATTTTCATTCCATTGAGCACCAGACTGTGGGGTATATTTTTGGAAGCAAGTGTAGGTGTACCAGAGCCAAAAAAGGTTGGGAACAACTGTAGACAAACTGATCTCACTGTTTTTAGAGCTGCCAACTCTAGGCACAGAGCCCTTAAAGTGGACTATAAATGTGGAGTGGGTGGTTAAAAGAAAATCCGTTATGTGGGACTAATTTCTGGTTTCCCACAATCAGGTCCATGTATTTTATATGTGTGTTTTATGTGGAAAGAAGCAGGTATGCATAAAGCTGATTTGTTTCACTCTGTTAAGTTAAAACTGGGGTCTTAATGAGAGAAAAAAAATGTGAGTTAGATAATTAGGACAGTGAGTACTTTGGATTTTTTATAAATGCTTTTATTTAAAGTAATCATGATAACATTTATGCCAAGGAGGTGGGTAAGGTTGGAACCTTTTGATAAGTTGAAAAATTGAAGAAGAGATCAAGGTCCTACCCCAGTTTCTATCACTGGAACACGTAAGTCTCTAAGAGGACTTCCTGGATATAACTATGAAATCAAATTATGGAAGATTTCTGGGTTTTCAGTCTCCCTCTTTGACAGAGGAAGTAATGGTATTATAAATAAACACAGAAGCTCTTGATCTGTTAAAGTCATTGAATCAGTTCTCTCAAGAGGCAGCAACATGAACTGGCTGCAGGAGTAATGAACAGGGTGTTAGCAAAGGGAGCCCACAGAAGATCTGACAAGATCTGGACATTAGGCATGGAAACATCTGATTATATAATATGTTAACCTGTCAAGGCTATAATGACACAAGCTAGGATTTGTTAGTTCACTTTTCCTTCCCTATATCATTATACCCAGCAGACAGGAAAAGAAAGCTAATGTGTTCTAATAGTGACTTCAGGACTGTCTTAAAGATCCAACTACAGGTGTACTCCAATTTAAGAAAACAGGAAATTTTTTTTAAAATGCATGTTGCCGAATGGATAGATACAAAAGTTGGATAGAGAATTAATTCTATAGGAGGAGCCTTTACTATGACAGGATTTACCCACTGAGTTCCTTAAATTAACTTCTTGGGTGAATTCAAGATTTGATTTGCAAAGAGACAGTTATCACAAAACTTTTTAGGAATGTGTCTGCTACAAGGTTTACTTTAGTAATACTACTTGCAAAATATGTGTATTTTGCAATAGATAGTCTGTATGCCAATGTAAAGAACAAAGTTCAGGAATTTTATTTTCCTGATTTTTCATAGTACCATATGACCTATGTAGATTTACCAGTAGATCAAAGCATAAAAGGATTATAAGTACTGTCTGGGCCTTCCCTGGTGGCTCAGTAGTAAAGAATCTGCCTGCCAATGCAGGAAACACGAGTTTGATCCCTGGGTCAGTAAGATCCTCTGGAGAAGGAATCTGCCTGCCAATGCAGGAAACATGGGTTTGATCCCTGGGTCAGTAAGATCCTCTAGAGAAGGAAATGGCAACCCACTTCAGTGTTCTTGCCTGGGAAATCCCATGGAAAGAGAAGCCTGGCGGGCTACCATCCATGGAATCACAACAGTCGGACAGGACTTAGTGACTAAAACCACCACCGTGAGTGCTATCTTAAACAGAGGGAGAGACACGATGGTACCAAGAGAGGATTATTACAATTAGGTGGGCAAGAGATACAAAAAAAAGGAAAAAAAAAAAACACTGAAATTTTTTGGCTATTTCCAATTTCTTTTTTATTATTTATTTATCTATATGGCTGCACCAGGTCTTAGTTGCAGCATATGGGGTCTAGTTCCCCAACCAGGGATCAAACATGGGCCTGCTGCACTGGGAGAATGGAGTCTTAGCCACTGGATCACCAGGGAAGTCCTAAACATTTCTGATTTCTGGGGAGCCACCTTTCTTTCCATCTCTGCTATACCTCTCACCTCTCATCAGTTGAATTTTTCTCTCCTGCTGATCTCCTATAACCATTTCAACTCATAAACATAGAAATTATCCATAAGGGTACAGATAGCGCCATTTAATGAAGCAACAGCAATCGAAGCACCAGTGCCATACCTGAAATTAATAAGAGGTTTGATCAGCTAGTACTGGAAATAAGGGGAAATGTACCTTATTTGAAAGTAAGAATGTAACTTTGTTAAGCACAACCCTGAATCATAAAAGCTATTATCTTAGATGGGGTGCCCTTCAATGCCAGATGCCAGAAAAACTGCCCTTGCCCTGAATTGCCAACAGCCATGGAAATTTGCACAGGTTCCAACAGCTGCAGCACTGTAGAAAATGGACAAAATTATAAAAACATATTTCAGAACTTCTAGAAAATTACAGTCAAATACCCAGAATATATGAAGTGAATTTCTAAAGGGTATCTTCCCACACCCAAAAACCCATCAGCTATTTTCTTCATCCTTTCATGTAATAATCAGCATATATCAAGTTCTGAAACTACCATCTCTAGCTTTATTAGGACAGGCCTCTTGAAAATGTATTAATGTACTTCAAGAATCATAACTTATTTCCATTACTTTAGATCTTTAATTTCCCTCAAACATGTTTTTGTAGTTTTCAGTATACAATTTGACAGATACATTTTTCTTGTACTTCTTTTGTTAAATTTATGCCTAGATATTTATTATTTTTGATGCCATAATATATAAGTTGCTGTTGTTGAATCACTAAATCATGTCTGACTTTGTGACACCATGAACTGCGGCACTCCAGGTTTCTCCATGCATCACTATGTGCCTGAGTTTGCTCAAACTCAAGTCCATTGAATCAGTAATGTCATCTAACCATCTCATCCTCTGTCACCCCCTCTCCTCTTGCCCTCAATTATTCTCAGCATAAGGGTCTTTTTTCAGTCAGTCAGCTCTTCACATCANCAGAGGGAGAGACACGATGGTACCAAGAGAGGATTATTACAATTAGGTGGGCAAGAGATACAAAAAAAAGGAAAAAAAAAAAACACTGAAATTTTTTGGCTATTTCCAATTTCTTTTTTATTATTTATTTATCTATATGGCTGCACCAGGTCTTAGTTGCAGCATATGGGGTCTAGTTCCCCAACCAGGGATCAAACATGGGCCTGCTGCACTGGGAGAATGGAGTCTTAGCCACTGGATCACCAGGGAAGTCCTAAACATTTCTGATTTCTGGGGAGCCACCTTTCTTTCCATCTCTGCTATACCTCTCACCTCTCATCAGTTGAATTTTTCTCTCCTGCTGATCTCCTATAACCATTTCAACTCATAAACATAGAAATTATCCATAAGGGTACAGATAGCGCCATTTAATGAAGCAACAGCAATCGAAGCACCAGTGCCATACCTGAAATTAATAAGAGGTTTGATCAGCTAGTACTGGAAATAAGGGGAAATGTACCTTATTTGAAAGTAAGAATGTAACTTTGTTAAGCACAACCCTGAATCATAAAAGCTATTATCTTAGATGGGGTGCCCTTCAATGCCAGATGCCAGAAAAACTGCCCTTGCCCTGAATTGCCAACAGCCATGGAAATTTGCACAGGTTCCAACAGCTGCAGCACTGTAGAAAATGGACAAAATTATAAAAACATATTTCAGAACTTCTAGAAAATTACAGTCAAATACCCAGAATATATGAAGTGAATTTCTAAAGGGTATCTTCCCACACCCAAAAACCCATCAGCTATTTTCTTCATCCTTTCATGTAATAATCAGCATATATCAAGTTCTGAAACTACCATCTCTAGCTTTATTAGGACAGGCCTCTTGAAAATGTATTAATGTACTTCAAGAATCATAACTTATTTCCATTACTTTAGATCTTTAATTTCCCTCAAACATGTTTTTGTAGTTTTCAGTATACAATTTGACAGATACATTTTTCTTGTACTTCTTTTGTTAAATTTATGCCTAGATATTTATTATTTTTGATGCCATAATATATAAGTTGCTGTTGTTGAATCACTAAATCATGTCTGACTTTGTGACACCATGAACTGCGGCACTCCAGGTTTCTCCATGCATCACTATGTGCCTGAGTTTGCTCAAACTCAAGTCCATTGAATCAGTAATGTCATCTAACCATCTCATCCTCTGTCACCCCCTCTCCTCTTGCCCTCAATTATTCTCAGCATAAGGGTCTTTTTTCAGTCAGTCAGCTCTTCACATCAGGTGGCCAAATTATAAGCATAATTTTCTTAATTCCACTTTTTTATTGCTCATTTCTTTAGTATACAATTGATTTTTGCATTTCAATCTTGTATCCTGCAATCTTGTTAAAATTTTTTATTACTTCTAATAGTTTTTAGAAGAACCCTTAGGATTTTCTGTATTTGAGATACTGTCATAGTAACCTCATAAAGAGAGAGAGAGTCCATTCTAAAGGAAATCAGTCCTGAATATTCATTGGAAGGACTGATGCTGAAGCTGAAACTCCAATACTTTGGCCACCTGATGTGAAGAACTGACTCATTTTAAAAGACCCTGATACTGGGAAAGATTGAAGGTGGGAGGAGAAGGGGACGACAGAGGATGAGATGGTTGGATGGCATCACCTACTCAATGGACATGAGTCTGAGTAAACTCCAGGAGTTGGTGATGGACAGGGAGGCCTGGCGTGCTGCAGTCCATGGGGTCACAAAGAGTCGGATATGACTGAGCGACTGAACTGAACTGAATCTCATAACATAAGGAGAGAAGTATTCCCTCTGCTTCTGTTTTCTGGAAGACATTACAGGTAATTGGTATTATTTATTCCTTAAATATTTGGTAGAGTTCACTGATGAACCCATCTGGGCCTGGGCTTTCTTACAAAAATTTACTTGATGATCCTAAAATTAATATGGTATTGCAAGAGACCCAAAATAGTCAAAGCAGTTATTAAAAAGAGCACAGTTGTAGGACTCAACATTTCCTAATTTGAAAACTTATTACAAAACTGCAGTTATCGAAACAGCCTGTTACTGGCATAAAGAAAGGCATATAGGTCAAAGGATAGAATTGAAAGTTGAGAAATAAACCCATATACCCATGGTCAGTTTTGGACAAGGATACCAAGACCATTCATTCGATGAAGAAAAAATAGTCTCTTCAGCAAATGGTTCTGTGATAACTGGATAACCACATGCAAAAGAATAAATTTGGAGCTTTATCTCATACTATATAAAATGTTACCTTGTAAAAGATCAGAGAGCTAAATGTAAAAGATAAAAATCTTTGAAGAAAACTTAGGAATAAATCTTCATGACTTTGAGTTAGACAGTGGTTTCTTAGATACAATACTAAAAGCACAAGTGACAAAAGAAAAAGTGAATTGGACTTCATTAAAGTTAAAAACATTTGTGCTGCAAGTGATACCTGCAAGTAAGTAGAAAGACAACCTGTAGAATGTGAAAAAATATTTGCAAATCTGAAAAGAATCTGACTAGAATATACACACTCTTACAACTTAGCAATACCGATAGAAAGACCAATAACTCAAATGAAAAATTTGCAAAAGATTTGAATAGATAATTCTTCAAAGATGTATAAATGGCCAATAAAGACAAATTTTTCTACATTAGTCATTGTTGTTTAGTCAAGTCTGGCAATCCCATAGACTGTAGCCCACCAGGCTCCTCTTTCCATGGGATTTCCCAGGCAAGAATACTGGAGTAGGTTGCCATTTCCTTCTCCAGAGGATCTTCTCAACCCAGGGACTGAACCCACTTCTGCATTGGCAGGCAGATTCTTTACCACTGAACCACCAGCGAAGCCCCCATTAGTCATTAGGGAAATGCAAATCAAATCTGCATTGAGATACCACTGCATACCCACTAGGATGACTGTCCTTAGAAGATAAACAGTGTGAGGTATTCAAGAGGATATAAAGAAATTGGAGCCCTTATACACTGCCAGTGGGACTCTAAAATGGTACAGTAACTTTGGAAAATAGTTTGGCAGTTCCTTATAGTTAAATATAGAGTTAAAACATATGACCTAGAACTTCTACTCCTGGGTATATACCAAAAAGAATTGAAAATGTATCTCCATATAATAATTTGTATGCTAATGTTCATTGCAATATTATTCACTATAGCCAAAAGGTAGGAAAATATCAAATGTCCATTAACTGATAAATGCAAAATGAGGTAAATACATACAGTGAGTATTGCTTGACCCATGAACAAAAAGAAAGGAAGTACTGATGGAGGCTGCAATGTGGATGAACCCTTGCAAACATGCTAAGTTAAAGAAGCTAGTCACAAAGACCACATATTGTATCTTCCATTTGTATGAAACATTCAGAGTAGGCACATCTATAGAGACAGAGTGTAGATTAGTGGTTGCCAGGGTCCAGGAGCTTTCAAGAAAAATGAGGAGGAGTGACTGCTAATGAGCATAGAATTTCTTCTTTGTGTGACAAAAATGTTCCAAAATTGATTGTGGTGATGGGTACACAATTTTGTGACCATACTAAAAACCATTGAATGGGTAAACTGTATGGCCTGTGATTTATAGCTCACTAAAACTATTTTTTTAAAGAAGAGGAAGAAGCAGAACTTGTGGGGCCTATAGTAGACTTGTTGTATATTTTAGTGACCAGAAAAGAACTTTTTTTTTTTTTTTTTTTTCAGAAAAATCACATTCTATTTTTCTGTTCAGTGGAAAAATGGATAAGGAAACTGAGGGATTAACTCAGAGATTCCTGGGACTCAGATTCTGGTCAATGTTTACTTCTTTAAATAATACAGATTTTATGTAGCAGTCCACAGTTGAAACAACCTATCTGCAGTACAAACTTTCTATTGGGGATACTTTTCACATGAAATAGAAATCAGATCCATTGGTTATGCTTCCTATATAAAACACAGATCCAGCTCCCCAGGATGGCTTTAAAAGTCTGGCCTTAGACTACCTTTCTTTTCTAGCCTTATCACCTACCACTCCCTGCTCTAGACAGTTCTTTTTTTCACAACTCTTCTGTGCCTTCTGATGTGTTTCCGCTGTCTAGAATGCCCTAAACACCTCTTCTCTTCCTGGAAAACTACTTCTTCTTCAACATACAGCTTAATTGTTGCCTTCCTGGAGTTCTTCCTGACTCCCATAGATAGAATTAATTGCTCTTGCCTCTATTTTAATGGTATTTGTTTTTGCCTCTAACATATCATGTTATAATTAGTTTAGCAGTCTTTGACAGCTAAGCTTTCAATAATAGAAACCAGTGTTTACTTCTGTATCCACTGAATGTACCAAGTATATGCCTGGCCCATAGTAAGAAAATAAATAATGATAGATGGATGGATAGGTAGATAGACGGATCAAAAGATAGACAAATTGAGTCAGCTTGCTGGCTGGGGTCTAGAAAAGGAAGCATAACACTTTTCCCCTACCCAGCTTCTTGGTTATCAGCAATAGGTATTACCCGAGTCTCTCTGAAGTGTCTAGTATCATGGAAGAACATATATATATATAAAATGGTCCCTGACCTTAAGGATCTTATGTAATTGAACAGAAAATAGAGTGTTCAACAATTTAAAGCAGATTATAATTGCTATTGCTATCAGAATTCAGTGAAAAGGAAACTATATATTGTTCCTACTCTAAGTAAGGTATTGGGGCTACATGCCACAGCATTTCAGGCAACTGATGGCTTTAGAAGTACCCTCTATGTAGATTTCCAGAATGGTTTCAGGAAACTAACAGCTACCAGTATCATGGTGAGCAAGCAGTAAACTGAACAAATAATCCCCAAGCTGGCCTGTCAAGGGAAAACTGAGTCATGACTTCTTGAAGCATCTTTTTAAGCTTTTAGGCTGTCTTCCACATAGTAAGAATCCCTGTCCCTTTACCTCTTTTAGAGAACTTTTATTAAAAAATCCACTTATTCCTAAATATTTATAATGCTATGTTAGTTTCCTGTTGCTGCTCTAATACTGTCACTCATTTAGTGACTTAAAACAACAGAAATTTATTTCCTTATAGTTCTGATGATCAGAAGTCCAAAATGAGTCTTACAAGGCCAAAATCAACATGTCAGCAGGGCCATGTCCCCTCTGGAGGCCATAGCTTTGACTATACAGACCTTTGTCAGTAAAGTGATGTCTGCTTTTTAATACAGTGTCTAGGTTTGTCATAGCTTTGCTCCCAAGTAGCAAGCATCTTTTAATTTCATGGCTGTAATCACCATCCACAGTGATTTTGAAGCCCAAGAAAATAAAATCTGTCATTGTTTCTACTTTTTCCCTATCTATTTGCCATGAAATAATGGGACCAGATGTTATGATCTTTGTATGTTGAGTTTTAAGCCAGCTTTTTCACTCTCCTCTTTTACCTTCATCAAAAGACTCTTTAGTTCCTCTTTGCTTTCTGCCAGTAGAGTGGTTATCATCTGCATGAAGTTGTTGGTATTTCTCCCAGCAATTTTGATTCCAGCTTATGATTCAACCAGCCCAATATATGTATGTGTGTGTGTGTTAGTCGCTCAGTCATGTCCAACTCTTTGCAACCCCATGGACTGCAACCCACCAGGCTTCTCTGTCCATGAAATTCTTCAGAAAAGAATACTGGAATGGGTAGCCATTCCCTTCACCAGGGATCTTCCTGATCCAGGGATTGAACCCAGGTCTCTAGCATCACAGATTCTTTACCTTCTGAGCCACCAGGGAAGCCCAGTCCAACATGTAGTCATATACAATTCAGCAAACAGTTGTTGAACTCCTACTATGAGCTGATACCTTGCTAGTTATTAAAGATAAAGATGGGACTAAGGCCGTCCTGACTCTGAGGAGAAATAGTGAGGAGCTTAGTGTGCCTGGGCTGGCTAAAAAAGTCTGATTGGTGGAGATGCCATGTCCCAATCCACAGGCACCTTTGAGGGGAGCAGGTTAATGGATGCCCCATCCAGCAAGAACCCTGAGGGTCATCTATCACCACTACCATCATCATCCCCAATCAACACTCCACCTTCACGTTCCCATCTGCTACTGAAATTCCCTCTCCAGCATCACTGCCTAGCATTCCCCAGACTCATAGTTTGAAGTGAAGTGAAGTCGCTCAGTTGTGTCTGATTCTTTGTGACCCCATGGACTGTAGCCTACCAATCCATGGGATTTTCCAGGCAAGAGTACTGGAGTGGGTTGCTATTTCCTTCTTGAGGGAATCTTCCTGACCCAGGGATTGAACCCGAGTCTCCCACATTGTAGGCAGACGTTTCACTGTCTGAGCCACCAGGGAAGTCATAGTTTACACACAAGCGGAAACTAAGACACTAAGCTCTACAGGGCTGAGGCGAGGCACTGTGTTCAAAGCAGGCTTTGTTGACATATTAAGTCTGTTGTGATACTTGAGCTGAGTGTTCAAAGGCAAGAAAGTGTAAGCCAGGCAAATACAAGAGAAAAGGATAAGGAAAAGGGAATTGAATATGCAAAGGTAGAAAGGCATGAAAGAATAAAATTTGTAAGAGAATTGTTAAGAGTTAAGTATGGCTGAGGCAGAGAGTTTGTATGGGCCAGTGGCAAGAGGTAAGGCTGGGAACTTAGATGAGGCCAGATCTTTAAGGACCTTGTGTACTGTACTAAAGTGTTTGGGCTTTATCCTGAAGGCAGTGGGGAGCCAGAAAAGATCATTAAGCAGGGAAGTGACACAATCAGATATTTCTTATACAAAAATAACTCTGGCTGCAGTGTGGAGGATTAAATCCAAGGGATGAGAGGAGAGGCAGGAAGATGAGTTAGAAGGCTGGTGTAGTCATCCAGGAGGGCAATAATGAGGGCAGTGGCAGAGGAAACAGAAAGGAGGAGCCAGAGGAGGATTTATGAAATAGAATCATCAGGGAGAGGAAGACAAAATAATAAAAACTAACAGTAAGGTTGCCAGTTTGAAACTTTTTAGAATTATAGGAGGTAAACCAGGTTTCAGGGATGATGATGAATTCATTTTTGGTGATGGCTTCTCTGCTTTGGAGTACCTGAGAAGCAGAAAGACACCTGGTAAGCAGTTGGTTTTAAGAGTCTGGAGTGCAGCTGAGTGATCCAGCCCTGAACAAGAATGGCATGAAAAAGCAACAGTCCTTAATTCAACAAATATTTATTGAGTGCCTAAATATCTTATACACTAGCAGAGGTTCCTGAGTTTCCTGGAGTTACAAAGACGAATAAGACAGTCTCTGCCTTCCAAGATTCCTGCCTCTTTGGGAAAATAGATGTAGAAACAAACAACGATAAGACAGCAATAGAGGTCTGCACAGGATGTTGTTTTGGGAGCATAGACAAGAAGCACCCAACCTGAGGGAAAAGAGGAAAGGCCTCCTAGATTAATTGCTATCTCAGCTGAATCTTAAAAAACAGGAGTTCAGTTCATACACTCAGTTGTGTCCAACTCTTTGTGACCCCATGGACTGCAGCACACCAGGCTTCCCTGTCCATCACCAACTCCCGCAGCTTGCTCAAACTCATGTCCATCGAGTTGGTGATGCCATCCAACCCTCTCATCCTTTGTCATTCGCTTCTACTCCTGCCTTCAATCTTTCCTAGCATCAGGATCTTTTCCAATAAGTCAATTCTTTGCATCAAGTGGCCAAAGTATTGGAGTTTCAGCTTCAGCATCAGTCCTTCCAATGAATAGGACTGATTTCCTTTAGGATGGACTGGTTGGATCTCCTTGCAGTCCAAGGGACTCTCAAGAGTCTTCTCCAACACTACAGTTCAAAACCATTAATTCTTCGGCACTCAGCTTTCTTTATGGTCCAGCTCTCACATCCACACATGACTACTGGAAAAACCATAGCTTTGATTATACGGACCTTTGTAATGATCAGTATGAGAGACCAAGATTAAAGGCTGAGAGGTTGTAACAATAATCCAGAGTGTAAATGATGAAGGTCTGGTCTGAGTTTGTCAGTGGGAGATGCAAAGAAAGTACTAAGAGTCAAGAACTATGTATTAAGCTTTGTTCTAGGTAGATGGTAGCACCAGAAATGATTTTATCCTCCTTTCAATTTAATATACTGACAATCTGCTGTGTCCTGGATACTTCTAGATGCCAAGAACGCAAAGATAATTAAGATATATGCCCTGCTCTTAGGAATCTCTTGGTTTAATGAGGTGGACAGACCAAACTGTGAAAAACAGATGTGATACAATGTATGTATTATGTGTGTGTTCTATGATAGAGTCCTGGACAGGTGGGAGCACAATGTGGAAATGGCTAACCCACTTGGGGAAAGGCTTCATGGTCATGACATTTGAGTTGGTTGTCAGACATTGAAAAGATTGTTGCTAGGTAGAGCAGGGAGAGTATGGAATTTGGGATGAATAATCATGTGCAGGTATATAGAAGTATGAAAGGATCTGGTCATCTTCTAGGATGAATGAGAAGTTGGTTGTGGCCCTACTACAGGGATGGCAAATAAGTTTACCTCATGTGCTATCTGCATTTGATTAGCAGTAGCTCTCAATCAAGGTATCATTGTCTACCTATCACTGTCAAAGCTAGAAATACAGGCAGGCCTCCATTATCCCCACATCTTGCTGATTCTACTTCCTAAATGGTTTTTTACTTCAACCCCTTCTTTGTACCTTCCACTGACAGTCTCAGGTTAGGCTTTCATTTCTGAAAGGGTTGTATTAAGAAGGATTCTGATGCCTTGTCTGAGGTTAATGGGAAAGAGTAGCATGATCAAGGGTATTAAAAAGAGGAATGGCAAGTGTGCATGTCACATCTCTGGGCTAGAGGGTATGAAGCTGGAAATGGCAGGAAGTGATACCTTAAGAGTACAGTTTCAAGACTTGACATTGAAGCATTATGAGCTAGAGGTGTTCAGTTGATAAGTAGATAGAGAGCTCAGAAGATAGATAGATTTTTGGAATTATCAGTGAACAGAGCAGAGGTGGATAAACTTTTCCTGGAATGGTCCAAATAGTAAATATTTTAGACTTTGTAGGCCACAGGGTGTCTGTTGTACCTATTCAACTTTGTGGTTTTAGTTTCAGAGCTACCATAGACAGTATTTAAATGAATGGGTATACTGTGTTCTGATAAAACTTTATTAACAAAAACACATCAGGCTGGGTTTGGCCTGTGGACTATAATGTAGATGATATACAACATACAGTCACAAGATGTAATATAGTATAGTTAGCACCAGACAAGATGGGTTTCAGTCCCAGCTCTGCATACTAATTTTGTGACTTTGAACAAGTCAGTTAAACTTTCTTGACTATTTCTCCCTCCATAAAGTGGAGCTTCATGCTAGGACCAGTTTTACTTACTTCCTGTGAGAAATAACTGAACTATTCCATATAAGCACTAATAGAGTACCTGGCACATAGTAAATGCACAATAAATGTTTGCAATTGTTCATAGCATTATTACTATCAGGATTGTTCATATTGTTAGAGATTTCAGTTAAAATCGCAAGAATGGATAAGATCACTGAGAAAAAGTAGGTTGTGCAGAAGTGAAAAGACAGCATCAACATTTAAGGGGCAGAGAGGAAGAAGCCAGAGAAGGAACTGATAGCATTGTAGAAGGCGCCTCAGAAAGAAGTAGTGTACAGGAATCTAAGGAAGGAAACTGTTTTAAGAAACAGATGAAAGGCAAAAGTCATCCATCCACATTAGAAAAATGAGTAAAGGATTGAAAAGGCACTTATCAAAAGACATATAAAAGGCAATAAACATATAAAAAGATGTTTATCTTCATTGATAATCAAAGACATGAAAGCAAAATCATGTGGTTTTCTTATTTATCTATGATATTGGCAAAGATATAAAAGGTAGAACAGTGTTACCAAAGCTACAAGGAAACAGGCATCCTTGTGTACTTGCTGGTGGGAATGTAAATTCTTTTGGACTTTCCAAAGAACAGTTTAGCAGTATGTATCAAAATAAAAATAAATTTATTCTATGAGACAATAATCTTATTTCTGGGAATTTACCTGAAAGGGGATAGAAAGTTGTACACATGGATTTTTAAAATACAGGTAGCGACACTGTTCCCAGCATCATGATAGCAAAAACAACCTAAAATATTCAACAGTAGGAAAATTATTATGGCAGATACAAACAACAGAATAGTATTCAGCCTTTAAAAATTATAACATGGCTCTATACTTATTGACATGGAAATATCCATAGAATATGGCCATGACATATTATGGAAGGTTATAAAGCAGCAGTGTAACATTTTCTTCATTAAATAAAACTTTGCTTCCTAGCAAACAGTGGTTTTGTTTTTTTTCCCCCTGAAAGTGAGATTTTAGGTCATTGTACTTTTTGTTAAAATTTGCATAGTTGAGCATATTTTATTGAGCATGTGTCATTTATAGAAACAGTAACAAGTATTGTGCTGATAAATCAGATCTCTGAAAAATAAAGCCCTAAATTTGTAGTATTTGATAATTTCAATTATATAAATAATCCCAAGGGCTTCCAAAATTCCTGAATATTGGATACTCAGATCTCCCTAGCTGGCTTTAACACAACACCAGCAATAACTATTTCAAACAAAAGAGAGAATCAGGGTATGTTTACCAGTGTCAAGTGCTGATCAAGTAAGATGAATATTAAAGGTTACTTGTCACTGGTAAACCTGGTAAAAGGAGTTTAAGTGGAACAGACAGTTACAAAGTAAATGGGAAAGAAGGAAGTGGAGAAAGTAAGCAATTTTGAAGAAAACCAAAGGAAACAAATGGTCACTTGAGGAAGATGGTCAAGGAAAGTTTAATTGAGCAGGGTGAGGGGATGTTTGGAAAGAAAGACCAAACAGAGAAAAAATAAGAACTTTTTTATTTCTTACTTTGAATAACCTTCAGAGTTCACAGCATGCACATGAATGTTCTTGAAAGAATCCCTAGAACTTGGTGTTATTATCATCCCATTGTATGTATGGGGAGTCTGAGTCTCAGAATGGAGAAGTGGCTTGCCCCAGGTGTCACAGACAGTGAGCCATATTTGTGTGTGCCTGTTGGGTGCCACCCACTGGTTAAGCCCTGAAAACACCAAGATGGAGAAAATGTGGCCGCTAGCACGTATACCCCAACCCTTCTTCAACCTGGGTCTTCTCTCTCATGATTTTAGGTTCTTTTTCTGCTCGTCTTAATTAGGTCATGAAACTGGATATGGACTATTTGTTCCTGCTTGTGAGAGGAGAAGAAAGTGTAGCATGGGAGGGCAAAGGGTTATTAAGTGACTATGAAGTTGAGTCTGTTGAGGACTGAGAAGAGTCTGTGGGATTGGCAATCAAACAATCACTTTGTCATTTTCAGTGCTGTTAAAAGAGCAGACTGAAGAGCAAATAAACAATGAAAAAATAAGGCTACAGAGAAAAAAGACAGGTTTAGAGAGAGAGGGAAGGGAAGTTATAGATGAGGTTTAGTAAAATATGGATAATTTTTAAAGCACTGCTCACATTATCCCAAATTTGACCAGTGAGAGCCCCTTCAAGCCACCTCCTATGTGTTTTATACATGACCTGATCAGGTCTCTAGTGCATCTTTGCTTTCTGGTGTACAAGGTTCCCATAGTTTACGCTGAACTTTCCCTGCCTCAGGTCTGGAATCAGCCAGTTCTCTCAGGAGCTCTGGTTCCTGTTAATAGGAAATGATAGATATTTCAGAACCACAAGCTAAGCACTAGGTAAGCTCAGTGCTACTGATGTGCATTGCTTTTAGGCCTTTTCTGTAGACTGTGCTAGGAAATGTGTTTTTTAGAAATTGTGAAAGTATTAATGGAATTGGATTATAGCAGTAAAATAATAATGATAATGATAATAATAATCTATTACCCCATAGCAATATTCTGAAAGGTTAAGGGGGAGAAAGATTTTCTTCCAGAAGAATATTAGTTAATAAATGTAGAGGGAAGATAGAATAGAAAATCACAGTTTTGCAGCCCACAGTTTAATAATTGATTTTGGCAAAGATCATCAAATGGCTGCTAAAACCATTGGGTAAAAAGTTCTTGGGGAACAGGATATTCACTCAGTCTCAAATTATCACTCCATAGATTCCTTGATAATTACAAAGGGGGAAATGTACATTTACAATGGGAAGATCTGGCAGTCACTAGGTTAAACAAGTGATTAAACCCAGCATTATCAACACCAGGACAACCTGACATTGTGCCTCCTGATGTGATGTAATAAGAAGTACAGAACACCATTTATGAAATATCCTTGCCAAAAATGTTTAACCTGGAATCTAAATATGGAGAAATACTTAGACAAACCCAGAATGTGGGACATTCAATAAGTCTACTGGCCTGGATTCTTCAAAATGCCATTATGAAAAACAAAAGAAGGTAGAGGAATTGTTCTAGATTAAAAGAGGACAATGAGCTCTAACAATAAAAGGCAGTCTGTCAACCTTGAATGGAGTCTGAACTGAGGGGATGGTGGGTCACAAACAGCTATGAAAGATGTTTTTGGAATAATTTGGTAAATTTGATATGGAATATACTTTAGATGACATTATATTGAATTAATGTTGATTTTTTTCTTGGGTGTGATAATTTCAAAATTATTCTTTTACTCTAGAATAATTCATCTAACATCTTTTGTTTCTCATAATAATGGCTTTTTGAAGAGACAAAGCCAGTTGACTTATTGACTGTCCCACACATTCTGAAGTACTTGGGAGTGAAGTATCTTTATATTTGAGTCTTACTTTCAGATGGCTCAGCAAAGTAGGAAAGAGAAAGGGAGAGAGAGCGTGCACACACATAGGTACATGTGTGTGCACGTGCCTGCATGTTTTGCTTAGAAAGATTACAAATGTAGAAATTAGAAGCAATTTGTTAACCTAGCTGAAAGATACATGACTACTCATTGTCCTATCCTTTCAACTGTTTTGTAGGTTTGAAAGTTTATAAGGAGTTAAACACTCCTTTTTAAAACTGAAAATGTATGGTGAAATTGAACAAGTAGTGTTGGGACAATTGGATCCACAGATATAAAAAGATGACATTAAACCCTTACCTCATACTATATATAAAATTATTTCAAAGTGAATGAAACCTAAATGTAAGAGCTAAAACTATAAAACTTTTAGAATAAAATAGAAAATCTTTGAGACTTTGGTAAGGCAACAACAAAAGCATGATTCATAAAACAAAAACATGATAAACTGGACTTCATCAAAATTAAAAACTTCAAAAGACACCCTTATAATAATGAAAAGACAAGTCACAAATTGGGGGAAAAATACCTGCAAATTACATATCTGATAAAGGTCTCATATCTGTAACGGTCTTTGTATAATATACAAAGAACTCTTATAATTCAGTAAGACAGACAACCCAATTTTTAAATGGGCAAAAATTAGAATAGACATTTTACCAAAATACATATATATGAACAGTTAATAAACACATGAGAAGATGCTCAATATCACTAATTATTATGAAAGTACAAGTTAGAATCATAATGAGATACTACTAAACATCCACAAGAATGATTATAACAAAAATACAGACAGTAAATGTTGAGAAATAAGCAACCTCATACATTGGCGGTGGGAATGTAGAGTGGTGCAGACACTTTAGGGAACATTTTAATACTTTGTTAAGAAGTTAAATATAAATTTATCATACATCCCAGCAGTTCCACTCCTGGTAGAAATAAAAACATGCAGCTGCACAAAAACACATGAATGTTCATAGAAGTTCTATTCTGTTCTATTCTGTTTGGTTATTAGTAATAACCAAAAAGTGAAAAAAAACTCAAATGTTCATCAACTAGTGCATGGATAAACAAAATGTGGTATATCTGTATAATAATATTCAGGGATTTTAAAAGTAATGAAAAACTGATACATACTGCAGTGTGAATGAACCTCAAAAGCATGCTTAGCAATCATGTTAGCTCACAAGACATTTATCCAGTTGAGTTGAAAACTTAATGTCCATACAAAAACATGCACAGTTTTTTTAATAGCAACTTTATTCATAATTGCCAAAATCTAGAGGCAACCAAGAAGTCCATCAATAGATAAATGGATAAGCAAACTCTTACATCCTTACAATGGAATATTATCAGCAAGAAAAAATGAGCTAACCTGTATTGTAGAATTGAAATTAGCTAAGAGTAGAACTTAAATATTTTCTCACAAAAATGTAATAATAAATAAATATGTGAGATGATGTATGTGTTAATTAGGTGGGAGCAGTCCTTTCATAATGTACCCATATATCAAATCACCATGATGTACACTTTAAATATCTATGTCAGTTAGAGATTAGTAAAGCTGATTTTTTTAACAACCTATCAAGCCATGAAAAGACATGTAGAAAATTTTAATGCATATTGCTAAGTGACAGAAGCCAGTCTGAAAAGACTGTAGACTGTATGATTCCAACTACATGACATTCTGGAAAAGACAAAAAACTAGACAGGCAATTAAATAAAATGATAGGTGATTGCTACCAGTCCGGAGGAGAGAGGAGGAACAATTAGGTGGAAAAATGGGATTTTTAGGGCAGTGAAACTATGTGATTCTGTAATAGTGGGTACATGACATAATACATTGTCAAAACTCATATAACTGTACAACATTAAGAGTGAACCCTAATGTAAGCTATTATTTTATTTAATATTGTAACAAATGTAGCATGCTACTACATGATGTTAATAGGGCAAACTGTGTTCTGGAGAGAGGATATATGGGAATTCTCTGTCCTGTTTATTCTATTTCTCTGTAAAACCAAAACTGTTCATAATACACATTATGCTAAGTAAAAGAAGCCACATTGAAAAGACCACTTATGTATGATTCCACTTATGTGAAATGTACAGAAAGACTAATCTATAGAGACAGAAACCAAAAAAGTGCTTGACTGGATCTAGGGGTAGAAACAGGGATTAACTATAAATAAACATGAGGAGTCTTTTGGGGATGAAAATGTTCTAAAAGTGGGTTACAGTGATAGTTGCCCAGCTCAGTAAATTTATTAAAACTCATTGCATTGTATACTTAACATAGATGAACTTTATGGTACACCTCAATTTGGAAAACTCAGCATTGGCCACAGGACTGGAAAAGGTCAGTATTCATTCCAATCCCAAAGAAACATAATGCCAAAAAATGCTCAAACTACAATTGCACTCATCTCAGTTCAGTTAGTGAGTTCAGTCGCTCAGTTGTGTCTGACTCTTTGCGACCCCATGAATAACAGCATGCCAGGCCACCCTGTTCATCACCATCTCCTAGAGTTCACTCAGACTCGCGTCCATCGAGTCTGTGATGCCATCCAGCCATCTCATCCTCTGTCGTCCCCTTCTTCTCCTGCCCCCAATCCCTCCCAGCATCAGAGTCTTTTCCAATGAGTCAGCTCTTTGCATGAGGTGGCCAAAGTACTGGAGTTTCAGCTTTAGCATCATTCCCTCCAAAGACATACCAGGGCTGATCTCCTTCAGAATGGACTGGTTGGATCTCCTTGCAGTCCAAAGGACTCTCAAGAGTCTTCTCCAACACCACAGTTCAAAAGCATCAATTCTTCAGCGCTCAGCCTTCTTCACAGTCCAACTCTCACATCCATACATGACCACTGGAAAAGCTATAG
>SJYW01051198.1:38983-74555 GCA_006410735.1 Raphicerus campestris | reverse complement strand
AGCAGGGTGACAATATACAGCCTTGACGTACTCCTTTTCCTATTTGGAGCCAGTCTGTTGTTCCATGTCCAGTTCTAACTGTTGCTTCCTGACCTGCATATAGGTTTCTCAAGAGGCAGGTTAGGTGGTCTGGTATTCCCATCTCTTTCAGAATTTTCCACAGCTTCCTCTGCCTTTTCTAAAACCAGCTTGAACATCTGGAAGTTCACAGTTCACATATTGCTGAAGCCTGGCTTGGAGAATTTTGAGCATTACTTTACTAGCATGTGAGATGAGTGCAACTGTCCAGTAGTTTGAGCATTCTTTGGCATTGCCTTTCTTTGAGATTGGAATGAAAATGACCTTTTCCAATTCTGTGGTCACTGCTGAGTTTTCTAAATTTGCTGGCATATTGAGTGCAGCATTTTCACAGCATCATGTTTCAGGATTTGGAATAGCTCAACTGGAATTCCATCACCTCCACTAGCTTTGTTCACAGTGATGCTTTCTAAAGCCCACTTGACTTTACATTGCAGGATGTCTGGCTCTAGGTGACTGTGTAGATCACAACAAACTGTGGAAAAGTCTGAAAGAGATGGGAATACCAAACCACCTGACCTGCCTTCTGAGAAACATGTATGCAGGTCAAGAAGCAACAGTTAGAACCAGACATGGAACAACAGACTGGTTCAAAATTGAGAAAGGAGTGTGTCAAGGCTGTATTTTGTCACCCTGCCTATTTAACTTAGATGTGGTGTACGCCATATGAAATGCCGGCTGGATGAACCTCAAGCTGGAATCAAGATTGCAGGGAGAATTATTGACATAACCTCAGGTATGCAGATGATACCACCATTATGGCAGAAAGCAAAGGGAAACTAAAGAATTTCTTGATGAGAGTGAAAGAAGAAGGTGAAAAAGCTGGCTTAAAACTCAACATTCAAAAAGCCAAGATCATGGCATCTAGTCCCATCACTGCACAGCAAATAGATAAAGAAACAGTAGAAACAGTGACAGACTTTGTTTTCTTGGGGTCCAAAATTGCTGTAGACAGTGAGTGCAACCATGAAATTAAAAGACACCTGCTCCTTGGAAGAAAAGCTGTGATAAACCTAGACAGTGTATTTAAAAGCAGAGGCATTACTTGCCTACAAATTTCCATATAGACAAAGCTGTTTTTTCCAGTAGTCATGTACAGATGTGAGAGCTGGACAATAAAAGAGACTGAGCACTGAAGAATTGATGCCTTTGAACTGTGGTGCTAGAAAAGACTCTTGAAAGTCCATTAGACAGCAAGGAGATCAAACCAGTCAATCCTAAAGGAAATCAATCCTGAATATTCCCTGGAAGGACTGATGCTGAAGCTGAAGCTCCAATACTTTGGTCACCTGATGAAAAGGGCCAACTCATTGGAAAGACCCTGATGCTGGGAAGGATTGACAGCAGGAGGAGAAGGGGACAACAGAGGATGAGATGGTTGGATGTCATCACCAATTCAATGGACATGAGTTCGAGCAAGCTGTGGGAGTTGGTGATGGACAGGGAAGCCTGGCGTGCTGCAGTCCATGGGATCACAAAGAATCAGACAGGACTGAGCAACTGAACAACAACAAAAACAAACCATGTAACTGCAGACATGCACACCATTATCCTTTTGATGTTTCTTAGGAGTAACAAGAAGGCCACTGTGTCTGAAGCAGAGTAATGGGGACAGTGGACGGATAGGGTGCAGAAGTTGACAGGGGCTCCATCATGCAAGACTTTGTGAACCATGATAGGACTTTGGCTTTTATTATGAACATGATGGACTTCTGAGCAGGGTACTGGGACTTGGTGAGTTTGTGGTATCCATTGTAAGGAGTGAGAAAGAGACAATTAGAAGTCAATGATGACTAAGCAGCCTTGAAAGCCCACCTGAGACTGGGAGCCATTATTGAGTGATGGTGTAAATATGCAGTTATGTGATTTATTTCAACAGCTTTTGGTCATCCTCGCTTTGGGAGCAGAATAAACATTTGAGTNAGCTGTGATAAACCTAGACAGTGTATTTAAAAGCAGAGGCATTACTTGCCTACAAATTTCCATATAGACAAAGCTGTTTTTTCCAGTAGTCATGTACAGATGTGAGAGCTGGACAATAAAAGAGACTGAGCACTGAAGAATTGATGCCTTTGAACTGTGGTGCTAGAAAAGACTCTTGAAAGTCCATTAGACAGCAAGGAGATCAAACCAGTCAATCCTAAAGGAAATCAATCCTGAATATTCCCTGGAAGGACTGATGCTGAAGCTGAAGCTCCAATACTTTGGTCACCTGATGAAAAGGGCCAACTCATTGGAAAGACCCTGATGCTGGGAAGGATTGACAGCAGGAGGAGAAGGGGACAACAGAGGATGAGATGGTTGGATGTCATCACCAATTCAATGGACATGAGTTCGAGCAAGCTGTGGGAGTTGGTGATGGACAGGGAAGCCTGGCGTGCTGCAGTCCATGGGATCACAAAGAATCAGACAGGACTGAGCAACTGAACAACAACAAAAACAAACCATGTAACTGCAGACATGCACACCATTATCCTTTTGATGTTTCTTAGGAGTAACAAGAAGGCCACTGTGTCTGAAGCAGAGTAATGGGGACAGTGGACGGATAGGGTGCAGAAGTTGACAGGGGCTCCATCATGCAAGACTTTGTGAACCATGATAGGACTTTGGCTTTTATTATGAACATGATGGACTTCTGAGCAGGGTACTGGGACTTGGTGAGTTTGTGGTATCCATTGTAAGGAGTGAGAAAGAGACAATTAGAAGTCAATGATGACTAAGCAGCCTTGAAAGCCCACCTGAGACTGGGAGCCATTATTGAGTGATGGTGTAAATATGCAGTTATGTGATTTATTTCAACAGCTTTTGGTCATCCTCGCTTTGGGAGCAGAATAAACATTTGAGTGGTCAGATTGATTTAAAGTTGGGATTTAAAGTGTAGATGCTAGAAGGAAATTGCATAACATGATTTACCATGGTAAACTAAGTCATGAGTATTAATAAGTGCTCAGGTTGGTTCTTATAGAGAAAAATTGAATGCTCAGGAGCCCTTGAGGAAGAAAGTACTATATTTCTGCCTTTTGCCTTCTTTCACAACTGCTGTTGGCAATTGCTGTAAGAAATTAGAAGCAATTAATTTAGTGAAAAGAACATTAAGAGTCAGGAGACTTAACTGTGAGCCTCAGCTCTCCTAGTGCCTGTGACACCAGGGTAAATTGTCACATCTGCCAGCTATGAGAAGGCTAAAGAAGTCATCTTTCTTGGTCAAATCTTTCCAAGAAATTTGCTTTGTACCATTAAATAAAATACTTCAACTTTTCTTGGCAGTAGTTCTCCTGAATTTCCTCTTTCCTACCAAATTTTGCCATTCTACCTTGTTCTAATGATTACTTATACAATATCTCTTCATAGAAGAAAAGGGAATTCATATCAGATGCTATACCTGCTCTGCTCAGAATCCTCCGATGGCTTCCCATCTCACTGAGAACCAAGCTATACTCCTTGTGATGGCCCCTGTGATTTGGTCCCTTTGGAACTCATTTTTTGCCATTCTCCTTCATTAACTGTCTTAGCCACACTGGCCTTTCTGCTTCTTAAATAGGCTAAGGGAGTTCTTTCTTGGCTCAGAGCTTTTACAGTGCTGTTCTCTCCGCCTGGAAGACTTCTCTATCTCTGTATGGGTGAGTTTCTTTTCACTTTACAAGTCACTTTAAACAAACATCACCTATTCAGAGAAGCTTTCCTGACCAGCCTATATGAGGTAGCCCCCATCCACACCCCATTACTCTCTATCACATTACTATGTGCTGTTTTTGTAATATGTTGTTTTCTTGTTTGTTTCTGTTTATTTTTCCATCCGATTCTACATCCCCACTCCCCACACACTGTGAGGTCCTTGAGAATAAGCTCTTATCTGTATTATCTGTTCATCATTATTCCCAGAGTATAGAACAGAGTGAGTGCTCAGTACAGATGTGTATGTCAAAGTAGGAAGAAGAGAGAAGCCTCTTTTGTTACCTGTGCCAAATAAGTAATCCCTCATTAAGATTATTATTCAAGATTTTTAGAGCAATGAAATACTCTGTATTATACCATATGCTTATTATTATACAGTTGTCCAAATCCATAGACTGTAGAACATTAAGAATGAACCTTAATGTAAACTATGGGTTTGGGGTAATCATGCTGTGTCTGTGAGTTCATCAGTTGTAACAAACACATCACTCTAGTGAAAGATGTCGATAGGAATGGGCTATGCACTTGTGAGAGAAAGGGTTGTAGGGAACATCTTTGTACTTTCCTGTCACTTTTGCTGTGAATTTTAAAGTACTATAAAAACTGTCGTCATAATAATTAAGAATTAGATACAGCTCTGGGAAAAAATATTCCTCAAACTCTTAGTTATTTGTGTTGCCCTCTACTGGACTCTCCTGTAAATGGGATAAAAATCTTGATTTCCTGGCTAATCTGGAATATTAGAAGATTATCAATTTTTTAATAATTTTATAAATTTATTAAAGTGTAGTTGATTAACAATGTTGTGTTTCAGGTGTACAGAAGAGTGATCAGCTAGAGATACATATATATCTTTTTTCAGTTTCTTTTTCCTTATAGATTATTACAAATGAAGAGGATTATCATACTATAGGCTTTCAGAAAGACCTAGAGGTCACCTAGTCTAACCTCTCTCCACGTAGAAACCTTTTCTACACCATCAATCCCAGGAATTCTTTAGAGGTGCTTGTATAGGTAGCCACTATAGGAGGTAAAGGGTTTACTAAATATATAGGGTTCGGATCCCCAGGTGACCATCCACTACTCACACTTTAGCCAGAGTATTGCTAATTTTGTTTGTTTTATATGTTGGGATTCCACATAAAATTTCATTTGGAAAAAAATAATTCTGCTGCTTAAGAAAAGTTTAAAAAAACTACTGATCTGACCTTTGCTTAAACATGCACACCTACTAGGAACTTGCTGTCTTGATATTCCTTCATGCTGTTTCCACATCTCTATCTTCGATATTTAAAGGTGATGCTACTGACAGCAGTCACCACTGAAGCATGTGCTTGTCACTGCAAAGACAGATATACCGTGAACAATTCTTTCTACATGTAAAGCCTGACCACTGGTTTGAGGGAGTAGCCATGAGTTGAAGAAGCTATTTATTTCCTAGATTAAGTCTCCTGGAGGCCTGCAGCTATGCTGCAGTACTCAGAACTGCTTCAAATATGACCTTCCAGCATATCTTCCACCCTCTTTATTTGTTTCACATCAGTGAATTACCTTCCATATTAAATTTCACCCTAGAGAAATCCATCCACTTTGCCAATCGATGCAAGTCATTTCAGTTTTAAGTGTGTCTACCAAACAATACTGCCACATCTAACTTTATTTGGAGACATGTTTAATACAAAGCTCCCTATTCTATCACACGTTTAAAGAAACAAAAAACTAATGACATGTCTCTAGATCCAGGACCAGCCTCTATGAAAACCCATGATTTGTTTGTATGTTCTGAGAGGGAGATTGGTCAATGAGTCATGGACCCTTAAAGTTTCCTGATTTGGGTACTGATCAGTCTATTTTTTAGTGATATGTTGCCTTGTTTTCCTAGTTTATCACATTTGAATTTGTAAATGTATAATCCAAACGTAATTTTTCTCTTTATTCAATGTAAATAATGTCAGTCTTTTCCTCCATATTTTAGACAATTCACCATTCCTATAAATTCTTTAAAAAAATTTTTAAAAAGCTTTCTTCAGAGCCTATCATGTGCCAAGTACTGTGCTAGGTACTGACAGTATAAAGATGCATAAGGTACAGTCCTTCCTTGCTCTCAAAGAGTTTATAGTCTAATAGAGGAGACATGTATAGGAACTAATCATTGCAGCCTGGTTTGCTAAGTACTATGGTGGAGGTTTGAATAAACTACTGAAACACGAAAAAGAATCAATTTTGTATGCCTGGGAAAAGAAGGTGGAACTTTAGGGACATCTTCACAGCTGGATTTTAAAGGATGGCAAGGAGGTTGTCAAACAAAGATGACACACATGCAAAGCCACAGAGACTTGCAGAATGTATTATGTTTAAGATAGGGAGAAGAGTCTGATGCAATTAAGTGTTAGGTACTTGAGCGTGATGGTGAGATGAGGCCTGAGAAACAGTAAAGGACAAAATTATGAAGGGCCTTGTGTCCTATACCAAAGAAAGGATCTTTTCTTCCTTTGGCCTGGGGACTCATTGAGGGGCTTTTAAGCAGGGTAGTGATATCGTCAGAATCATGCGTTAGAATGTTATAATGAGCAATGTAAAGGAGCAATAGAGGAGGGAACTGTGGGAGAAATACAGCAAGCTAGAGGCTCTGGAACATGTGGCAAATTCCTTAAGTACTCTGGGACATACATTGTCTTGTTTCTTAACTGTAAAAGAGGAATAGCCATTTTTTCCAACTTCACACAGAGCTAATGAGAGTAAATGAGATCATAAATCCTCTGAGCCTCATAGAAGAAAGCTTCCGGTTTAGAGTTAGGTGGTTGGAAGTTGAGGCAAGCATGTCTACAACATATATTTTGACACTTTATTCATGCACATCTTATGGGGTTTTTTTTTTACATTAGTCTTCTTACACCTTAATTCAACTTAGTCATTGGCTCCTCAAGGGCAGGGTCAAGAGTATTTTGCGTTGTCTACAAACCTTTTTACAGAGACAGAGCACAGAATGAGTCCCTAGCACCTACCTGCAGTTTGACTGCTTACAGTGTCCTGTCTCAGGTGGACTGCCTGAGACTGAAGCATCCAAAGAAGGCCCCTGGACTACTGGGAACCAACAGTGATGTTATGTTTCAGGGCTCTTCCTCTAGGGGTGAACACAGAGATTCCAAGCCTTGTTCAACCAAGCCTGTGAGTGCCGGGACGGCTCTTTACTTCTTGTACAATTTACTTCTTGCAAAATTGTATGAAAATTACTTTTCATACAAAAAGTTCCTTTTGTATGAAATAGAAATGATTACCATTTCACTAGGAAGTCACAATCTACAGGTGAAAGATACTGAGTAGAGTATATGTGTATAACAACTGTGGATGTCTGTGTGTGTTTAATCACTAAGTTGTGTTCTACTCTTGGTGATCCCATGGACTGTAGATGCCAGGCTCTTCTGTCCATGGGATTTCCCAGGCAAGAATACTGGAGTGGATTGCCATTTCCTTCTCCAGGGGACCTTCCAGACCCAGGGATTGAACTGCGTCCACATCTCCTGCATTTGCAGGCAGATTCTATACCACTGAGCCACCTGGGAAGCCCAATAATTGTGAATAACTTTTTTCAGAATTTTACTAGTCCTTTGTTTGCAGAAAAGGTGTAAAAAGAATGCTAAAAATTTTATATTCTGTCTTTTGGCGTATTTATAATTAACATAAACATAACATGACAACTCTCTAGATGTTTTTAATCCAAGTTTTGAACAATATAAGTGACAGATGCTCAAATGTTGTAGAGAGGCTTCATCCTATGGCCAAAACAATATGTGAGGAGCATACATATGTTTTTCTTGTATGTCAGAAGTTACCCTAGATTTGCATCAGCAGAAGCTAGAAAGTCTGAAAGCATTCCCTGCAGTTTTAAGGCAGGCACCATCCTCTCTCTCCTGATTCAAAAGAGGTTGTGATCAGTTTGCTGGACACAATGGCATTTCCTCCTATCCACACCTAATACAAACTGGAGCCAATTAAATGGGGTCTATTACGTAGGTTGGGGATGCAAGCACATAAAGCTCTTGAGATACTCATCTTGTGTGCCAGGACCAGGTGCAGAAATACAAATACATATATATTAAGCCTGGCCCAGCTGCTTTGCCAGTGCTTTTGTGTTTTTTTCTGTTTAACTAGAAAAGGTTGAGCAAGCACGATTTCCATCAATCATACCTAAAATGTTATTTTTCTTGTGGAAGAAAAAAGTACATTTAATTCCTCAGCCCAATATTGATATATAAACCATTGAGGTTTTTTAAGTTTATTAAATGAGAGTTTAAAGTAAAAAGTGATATTTTTTATTAACCAGAATGCTCAGGGAGGGAATATTCTGGTTAATTAAATTTTTTGATTCAGGGAACAGTTACATGACACTTTTTTTTGGTTTCATACATATTCTTTAACCTCTTTAAAAATTTTATCTGTACTTTTCTGCCTTAGTAAGCACAGTAGACTAGAGCTGGCTGAAGTTTACTGTTATCACTTAGTTACTCAGTGTTCCTTTGCCTTAGATTCTAATTGGATAAGATCCTTGGTGGTAGTGGATATTGATGAAATCTGGGCTGAACCTGGCTGCATGCTGGGAAATTGCTTTTGAGACTTGTTTGGCTTCTTCTCATTTACTTTCTTCCCTAAAAGTAGACTATATGAAAAAAAAAAATCACTAGCCAAGTGGAGACTTTGATTTGCTAATCTATACTTTACTGAATAAAGACATATTTTACAACAAGAAAATTCCACCTGTGTCATCTGAGGAAAATGTACTAAAGAAGCTAGATCCAGAGAAATGAGACCTTGCATATCCAAAGGAAACAAGTGAATTCAGTTCATCGTGACCTGTCTATTCAATTTATTCCCTAGCTCAGTTAATCTTACAGCAATCTTCATGGACCTACTCACCACTTTGACTCTTCTGTAGTGCAAATGTTAGGTTCTGTTTATAAGCTATCTTAAATTCTTGGTGGTAAGTAGAACTGCTTTGCACTTTTTCCATTAGTTTACCTTGGACTGTATAATTATCCAAAAGGAAATATGGTCTGTAGATTCTAAAAGCAACCTTCTGGCACTTTGCAACATAATGAATTTATAATCAGTATTCTTGATTCATTTTCGGGTAAATATTACCTTATTTCTACTCTCCCAAGCCTTCATTTCTCTTCAATAGTGACTGCTTATCATGCCAAATGGTGTGTAGAGAGTGAGAACTGTGTAGAATTATGCTGCTGTCATGTTTATTTTATTTCTTGGATAACTTTTGGTTTTGTCACACAGTTAAATGGATTTGTTTCTTTTAACAAGTAAGGCCTTCTTAACCTAATCCTTTTTCACACATATTCCTGTATAAATTCTAAATCCAAAGGTGCCAGGTCAGTAGCTAAATTGGGATTATAGAGGAAGGGACCACCACAAAGTCATTTTGTACAGATTTGGCCCTGGGTCATTTACTTGCCTTTGGGGGATTTTAAAAACTCATTTATCCCAAACCCAAATAACCTGAAAGTTAAAATAATTAAAGTTTGGTGGGTTATTATAGAAGACATCTGGATAGAAAAATTGCTCCTAGAAGGATCTGTTGTGGTTCATTTTTTAACCAAAAGTTCCTCAAATCAGAAAATGGCAAAGGGGATAGAAGCCACCATAAAAAGTAGTGAAGTGGTAAATGGGGAAAGACAAGTAAAGAGGTAGTATAAAACTGACAAAATAGACTCATTTCACAGCGTTACAAAACTGAAATGGCAAAAGGGGAAGAGGCATGAAAGAGAAGTAGAGGATATTATGAGAAAGATGATAAGCAATAGATATTGAGAGAATGATATGAAAATTGTTTAGTTAAGTGATTAAACTTGTGGGCTGAGGAGCCAGAGGCTGTCTAAATTCGAATTCAAGATCAGCCATTTCCTAACCTTAAGACCTTGGGTGACTTACTCAGTTCACTGGCTCAATCGTGTCCAACTCTGCGGCCCCATGGACTGCACCACACAGGCCTCCCTGTCCTTCACCATCTCCCAGAGCTTGCTCAAACTCATGTCCACTGAATCACTGATGCCATCCAGCCACCTCATCTTCTGTTGTCCCCTTCTCCTCCTGTCTTCAATCTTTACCAACATCGAGGTCTTTTCATCAGGTCTTCTCATCAGGTGGCCAAAGTATTGGAACTTCAGCTTCAGCATCAGTCCTTCCAATGAATATTCAGGACTGATTTCCCTTAGGACTGACTGGTTTGATCTTGTAGTCCAAGGGATTCTCAAGAGTTTCTAACAACACAGTTCGAAGGCATCAGTTCTTCAACGATCAACCCTTTTTATAGTCCAACTCTGACATCCATACATGACTACTGGAAAAACCATAACTTTGACTGTACAGACCTTTGTCAGCAAAGTATTATCTCTGCTTTTTAATATGCTGTCTAGGTTTGTCATAGCTTTTCTTCCAAGGGACAAGTATCTTTTAATTTCATGGCTGCAGTCACTATCCACATGTGATTCTGGAGCCCAAAAAAAGAAAGCCTGTCACTGTTTGCATTATTGCCCCATCTATTTGCCATGAAGGGATGGGACCAGATACCATGATCTTCATTTTTTGAATGTTGAGTTTTAAGCCAGCATTTTCACTCTCCTCTTTCACCTTCATCAGGAGGTTCTTTAGTTCCTCTTTGCTTTCTGCCATGAGTGGTATCATTTCTTTTAATTAATATATGTATTTTAATTGGAGGCTAAGTACTTTACAATACTGTGGTGGTTTTTGCCATATTTTGACATGATTTTGCCCCAGATGTACATGTGTCCCCCATCCCAAACCCACCTCCCTCCCCATTCCATCCATCTGAGTTGTTCCAGTACACCAGCTTTGAGTGCCCTGTTTCATGCATCGAACTTGCACTGGTGATCTGTTTCACATATGGTAATATACATGTTTCAATGCTATTGTCTCAAATCATCCCACCCTTGCCTTCTCCCACAGAGTAGGGTGGTATCATCTGCATATCTGAGGTTATTGATATTTCTCCCTGCAGTCTTGATTCCAGCTTGTGCTTCATCCAGCCCAGCGTTTCTCATGCTTTATTCTGCAAATAAGTTAAATAAACAGGGTGACAGTGTACAGCCTTGACATACTCCTTTCCCAATTTGGAACCAGTTCATTGTTCCATGTCCGGTTCTAACTGTTGCTTCTTGACCTGCATACAAGTTTCTCAAGAGGCAGGTAAGGTAGTCTGGTAGTCCCATCTCTTTCAGAATTTTCCAGTTTGTTGTGATACACAAAGTTAATGGCTTTCGAGTAGCCAATGAAGCAGAAGTTTTTCTGGAATTCTAAATGATCAAACAGATGTTGCCGATTTTATCTCTGGTTCCTCTGCCTTTTCTAAATCCAGCTTGGACATCTGGAAGTTCTCAGTTCACATACTGTTGAAGGTTAGTTTGGAGGATTTTGAGCATTACCATGCTGGTGTGTGAAATGAGTGCAATTGTGCGGTAGTTTGAACATTCTTTGGCATTGCCCTTCTTTGGAATTGGAATGAAAACTGATTTTTTCCAGTCCTGTGGCCACTGCTGAGTTTTCCAAACTTGGCTGGTGTATTTAGTGCAGCACTTTCACAGCATCATCTTTTAGGATTTGAAGTAACTCGGGTAGAATTCCATCACCTCCACTAGCTTTGTTCATAGTGATGCTTCCTAAAGCCCACTTGATTTTGCACTCCAGGATGTCTGGCTCTAGGTGAGTGATCACATCATTGTGGTTATCCAGGTCATTAAGATCTTTTCTGTATAATTCTAATGATGAGTTACTAGATTGGTGCAAAAGTAATTGCGGTTTTGCATTATTGAAGTTTGGAGTATATTCTTTATAAATGTGGGTAGTTATACATCATTTTTTTTTAAATTTTATTTTTACTTTATTCTACTTTACAATACTGTATTGGTTTTGCCATACATTGACATGAATCGGCCANAATGAGTAATTGGTATGCCTGTGGCTGCTGGGGGAAGAGAATGCCTTTAATTCTGAAGGACCAAAAGGTTCCTTTTGTCATATCAGCTATTATTTACCAGCACAAGAGAAAGCAGAGATATAAAAGTATTTGTAAAATAGAAATGCCAAGTATTTATGCCTGTTGCATTTCTACTTTCACGTTTTAATAATTATTAACAGCCTTGCATTGGTTTCCTAGCCATCAGAGCAAATGACCAAAAACTGGATGTCTTAAAACAAAAATGTACCCTCTCACAGTTATTTTTTTTTAAGATTCTTTTTTTATTTTTTTTATTAATGTTTGTGGCTGTGCATGGGCTTTCTCTAGTTGCAGTGAGCAGGGGCTACTCTGTTGTGGTGCTCTAGCTTCTCACTGCAGTGGCTTCTCTTGTGGAGCACGGGTTCTACACTCACAGGTTCAGCAGTTGTGATGCATGAGCTTTAGTTACTCCACGGTATGTGGAATCTTCCCGGACCAGTGATTGAACCCGTGTCCCTTGCAGTGGCAGGTGGACTCCTATCCACCATACCACTAGTGAAGGCCTCCTCTCGTGGTCCTAAAGGTCAGTGTCCAAAGTCCATGCTCTCCCTGAAGGCTCACAGGAAGGGACCTTTCCTTTCTCTTCCTAACTTATGGTGGTTGCTGGCAATTCTTGGTGTTCCTGGGCTTCTGAGTGCATCCCTCCAATCTCTGCCTCCATCCTCACATGGCCTTCTTCCTTGCATGTGTCTCTGTGTCTCTTCTCCTCTTCTCATAAGGACACCAGCCATAACGAATTAGGGCTTACTCTAAAGACTTCATCTGAGCATGATTACATCTGCAAAGACCTTGTTTCCAAATAAGGTCACGACCACAGGTACTGAGGGTTAGGACTTCAACATATCTTTTGGGGAGACACAATTTAACTCATAACAAGCCCCATCTCATTTTCAAAAGGGTTGAAGTGATTTACAACATGAATGAAAGCTTCCTAGGTGGCTCAGTGGTAAAGAACCCACCTGCCAATGCGGTAGATGTGGGTTCAACCTCTGTGTTGGGAAGATCCCATGGAGAAGGAAATGGCAACCCACTCTGGTATTCTTGCCTGAGAAATCCCATGGACAGAGGAGCCTGGTGGGCTACAGTCCATGGGGTCACAGAGAGTCAAACAGGACTGAGCACATGTGCACACACACACATACAGTGAGTGAAACTGGGATGTCCCAAGCCTGTCACAAGCTTATTGTATAAAAGAGTCACAGTCATACTGTCATTAATCTTTTAATTACAATGGAAATCTCTCTCTGCTTGTTTATGGGGAATCTCAGCACCCCTCCAAAACAAAATCAAACAGCAACAAACCCAAGAACGCTTTCTGAGAGATTCTCCCACCATGAAGAAGGACCCCACACACACACCTAGCTCTCTTATGCTCCTGTTCCACACTGAGCCATATCTCACCACCTCTGGAGGTGATGACACCCTGAGCATATTCTTCACTTGTAGGCTTGTTGCATTTCCATTGCTGCACTGTTTGTGGCTGTGGAAGGGACTTATGCCCTTTCTCTCCCTCTGGCTGTTACTTTGTCTCTTGCAGGCTGTGTCACTCAGTCATGTCCAACTCTTTGCAAATCTATGGAATGTAGCCCGCTGGGCTCCTCTGTCCATGGGCCTCTCCAGGCGGGAATACTGGAGAAGATTGCCATGCCCTCCTGCAGGGGATCTTCCTGACCCAGGAATGGAACCAGTGTATTTTCTGTCTCCTGCTTTGGCAGGTGGGCCACCTGGGAAGTCCATTTTTGTCATCTTACTGCTATATTTTATAAAGTTTGTCCTTAACCAATCACTGAAGCCTGAGGCCCTAAGTATTCTCATGGAAGTTCATATCTTGGCTGGGGCCAGACCTCCCTACTCACTCCATGAGCATCATTTCTCACTGTCTCCCTAAGCACCATGGCACACATCTCCCTCCTCCTTTATTTCCCCTTTATCCTCCCAGATACAAAGTAAAGCAAATGCCCTTCCTATTAATTCATGAAACTAAACCCCAAAAGAGCCCAGAACAAACCCTTATAAGATTCTTGGCAAACAACCAGACTATGAACCAAGTTTTGCTGCTGCTGCTGCTGCTGCTAAGTTGCTTCAGTCATGTCCGACTCTGTGTGACCCCAGAGATGCAGCCCACCAGGCTTCCCTGTCCCTGGGACTCAACCAAGTTTTAGGCTCATCTCAAAAGCAGGGGCCCAAAAGTATCTACTTTTATGCAAACCCGTCTTCCCTAGATGGACAAAAATGTCTGAGAAAAGAGGAAATAAATAGAGAACTGAAATATTCAATCAGAAGAAAAAGATTATACATAGGAGCACATACTGTAAAGTTCTTCAGCTGAGCCTTGTAGTAGTCAAATTAAAGATAGGAAAAGAAGCAAGAAGGTTCAGACTGCCTTTGAAAGAAAATAAAGCCAGGAAGAGTGAAAGCTTGGTCTGCCATGGTCTGCCACTGCAGTCTGGCGACTTTATTTCAGTTAACTTCAGGCTTTCAGCTTCATCACATCAAGTGCATTCCCCTCTCCCCTGGGCACACAGCTAGACCACACCACTCAGCTCTCCTGCAGTCGGGTACGACCCTGTGACTGAGCTCTAGACAATCGACATGGCCAGAAGTGAACATGCCATTTCTGGGCAGAGGTGGTTAAGAAGCTGGAGTACCTTTCCCATCATCCCTATTCGCATCTTCCAGTTGGATGGGGACAAGCTCTGATGCTCATGAGGAGAGTAGAGCCTCAAGATGGAAATGGGCTGGGTTTCTGAAAGTTGATGTGGAAAACTTGATGTGGAAAGTTGATGTAGCTCAGCCATGCTACCCACAGCAGACTGTGTTAGAGGGAGAGACAACCTGGTATAATTTTAAGCCGCCAAGACTAGAGGGATTCAGTGATACAGCAGATAATATAGCTAATATGTATATTAGCTATATTATATTAACCAATATAAATGTGTTAATGCACCCCAACATTCATAGGAACATTGTTAACAATAGCCAAGACATGAAAGCAACCTAAGTGTGCACTGACAGATGAATGGATAAAGATGATGTGGTATACACACACACACAGTGAAATACTACGCAACCATAAAAAGAGTCAAATTTTGCCATTTGTAGCAACATGGATGGACTTGGAGGTAATTGTGCTAAGTAAGTGAAATAAGTCAAAGACAAATACTGTATGATATCACTTAATATGTGAAATCTAAAAAATACAACAAACTAGTGCATGTAACAAAAAGTAGCAGACTCACAGATATAGAGAACAAACCAGTGGGGTGAGGAGGGGGAGGCCCACTGCAGGGGTTGTACGTTAAGAGTTGCAAACTGTCAGGTATAAAATAAGCTACAAGGATGTATTATACAATATGGGGAATAGAGCCAATATTTTATAACTTTAAATGAAGTATTTTCTTCAAAATTTATGAATCACTATATTGTACACTTGTACGCCTGTATCTTATATGATATTGTACATAAACTATCCTTTAAAAAACTAAAAATTATAATGAAATTGATGGGATAACACAAGGCCGCTTGAACTCCTNGACACGACTGAGCAACTGAACTGAACTGAACTGACGTGTTTTTCTGGAACTCTCTTGCTTTTTCCATGATCCAGCGGATATTGGCTATTTGATCTCTGGTTCCTTTGCCTTTTCGAAAATCAGCTTGAACATCAGGGAGTTCACAGTTCATGTATTGCTGAAGCCTGGCTTGGAAAATGTTGAGCATTACTTTACTAGCATATGAGATGAGTGCAATTGTGCGGTAGTTTGAACATTCTTTGGCATTGCCTTTCTTTGGGATTGGAATGAAAACTGATCTTTTCCAGTCCTGTGGCCACTCCTGAGTTTTCCAATGTTGCTGGCATATTGAGTGCAGAACTTTCACAGCATCATCTTTCAGTATTTGAAATAGCTCAACTGGAATTCTATCTCCTCCACTAGCTTTGTTTGTAGTGATGCTTTCTAAGGCCCACTTGATTTCACATTCCAAGATGTCTGGCTCTAGATGAGTGATCACATCATCATGATTATCTGGGTCGTGAAGATCTTTTTTGTACACTTCTTTCCTGTATTCTTGCCACCTCTTCTTAATATCTTCTGCTTCTGTTAGGTCCAGATCATTTCTGTCCTTTATCGAGCCCGTCTTTGCATGAAATGTTCCTTTGGTATCTCTCATTTTCTTGAAGAGATCTCTAATTGGCCCTGCCTAAATCACATGCCCATCCCATTGAATGGAGACAACTATCATCAGTGAAAGCCCACCAGGATCACATGGGGTGAGGAAGAGGTCCCCAAAGGAAAGGGAACCCCTTCACCAGGAGAAAGGAGAAAGAAAAGCAAGCTGGAGAGAGAAAACATCAGCAGCCAGCGCTGACTACAAATAAAATTTGCTTTCAAGGAACTCACATTCTAGTGAGAGATAAAGAGATACAGATAAGTGAGCCCCATGATTATAGAGTAGTTGCACCATGCCAGGCCCTGCAGTGTTGGATATAGGAAGGAATAAGAGATGCCCTCATTCTTAGCTGCTGGATTTATAAAAGCATCTGGCCTGCCCACTCTGATATCTGAAATGCAGCAGACAAGTTGAGAGCAGAGATTTCATGCCAGCCTTCAAAGGAATAAAATACGAGCATTCACTTCCAATTTAGAAAGGAGCTTGGCTAGGCAGTTTTTATTTTTTAATCATTTAATTACAGCATGGGGAAACTGGTTAAAGTGGTTGAATGAGTAATTGGTATGCCTGTGGCTGCTGGGGGAAGAGAATGCCTTTAATTCTGAAGGACCAAAAGGTTCCTTTTGTCATATCAGCTATTATTTACCAGCACAAGAGAAAGCAGAGATATAAAAGTATTTGTAAAATAGAAATGCCAAGTATTTATGCCTGTTGCATTTCTACTTTCATGTTTTAATAATTATTAACAACCTTGCATTGGTTTCCTAGCCATCAGAGCAAATGGCCAAAAACTGGATGTCTTAAAACAAAAATGTACCCTCTCACAGTTATTTTTTTTAAGATTCTTTTTTTATTATTTTTATTAATGTTTGTGGCTGTGCATGGGCTTTCTCTAGTTGCAGTGAGCAGGGGCTACTCTGTTGTGGTGCTCTAGCTTCTCACTGCAGTGGCTTCTCTTGTGGAGCACGGGTTCTACACTCACAGGTTCAGCAGTTGTGATGCATGAGCTTTAGTTACTCCACAGTATGTGGAATCTTCCCGGACCAGTGATTGAACCCCGTGTCCCTTGCAGTGGCAGGTGGACTCCTATCCACCATACCACCAGTGAAGGCCTCCTCTCGTGGTCCTAAAGGTCAGTGTCCAAAGTCCATGCTCTCCCTGAAGGCTCACAGGAAGGGACCTTTCCTTTCTCTTCCTAACTTATGGTGGTTGCTGGCAATTCTTGGTGTTCCTGGGCTTCTGAGTGCATCCCTCCAATCTCTGCCTCCATCCTCACATGGCCTTCTTCCTTGCATGTGTCTCTGTGTCTCTTCTCCTCTTCTCATAAGGACACCAGCCATAACGAATTAGGGCTTACTCTAAAGACTTCATCTGAGCATGATTACATCTGCAAAGACCTTGTTTCCAAATAAGGTCACGACCACAGGTACTGAGGGTTAGGACTTCAACATATCTTTTGGGGAGACACAATTTAACTCATAACAAGCCCCATCTCATTTTCAAAAGGGTTGAAGTGATTTACAACATGAATGAAAGCTTCCTAGGTGGCTCAGTGGTAAAGAACCCACCTGCCAATGCGGTAGATGTGGGTTCAACCTCTGTGTTGGGAAGATCCCATGGAGAAGGAAATGGCAACCCACTCTGGTATTCTTGCCTGAGAAATCCCATGGACAGAGGAGCCTGGTGGGCTACAGTCCATGGGGTCACAGAGAGTCAAACAGGACTGAGCACATGTGCACACACACACATACAGTGAATGAAACTGGGATGTCCCAAGCCTGTCACAAGCTTATTGTATAAAAGAGTCACAGTCATACTGTCATTAATCTTTTAATTACAATGGAAATCTCTCTCTACTTGTTTATGGGGAATCTCAGCACCCCTCCAAAACAAAATCAAACAGCAACAAACCCAAGAACGCTTTCTGAGAGATTCTCCCACCATGAAGAAGGACCCCACACACACACCTAGCTCTCTTATGCTCCTGTTCCACACTGAGCCATATCTCACCACCTCTGGAGGTGATGACACCCTGAGCATATTCTTCACTTGTAGGCTCGTTGCATTTCCATTGCTGCACTGTTTGTGGCTGTGGAAGGGACTTATGCCCTTTCTCTCCCTCTGGCTGTTACTTTGTCTCTTGCAGGCTGTGTCACTCAGTCATGTCCAACTCTTTGCAAATCTATGGACTGTAGCCCGCTGGGCTCCTCTGTCCATGGGCCTCTCCAGGCGGGAATACTGGAGAAGATTGCCATGCCCTCCTGCAGGGGATCTTCCTGACCCAGGAATGGAACCAGTGTATTTTCTGTCTCCTGCTTTGGCAGGTGGGCCACCTGGGAAGTCCATTTTTGTCATCTTACTGCTATATTTTATAAAGTTTGTCCTTAACCAATCACTGAAGCCTGAGGCCCTAAGTATTCTCATGGAAGCTCATATCTTGGCTGGGGCCAGACCTCCCTACTCACTCCATGAGCATCATTTCTCACTGTCTCCCTAAGCACCATGGCACACATCTCCCTCCTCCTTTATTTCCCCTTTATCCTCCCAGATACAAAGTAAAGCAAATGCCCTTCCTATTAATTCATGAAACTAAACCCCAAAAGAGCCCAGAACAAACCCTTATAAGATTCTTGGCAAACAACCAGACTATGAACCAAGTTTTGCTGCTGCTGCTGCTGCTAAGTTGCTTCAGTCATGTCCGACTCTGTGTGACCCCAGAGATGGCAGCCCACCAGGCTTCCCTGTCCCTGGGACTCAACCAAGTTTTAGGCTCATCTCAAAAGCAGGGGCCCAAAAGTATCTACTTTTATGCAAACCTGTCTTCCCTAGATGGACAAAAATGTCTGAGAAAAGAGGAAATAAATAGAGAACTGAAATATTCAATCAGAAGAAAAAGATTATACATAGGAGCACATACTGTAAAGTTCTTCAGCTGAGCCTTGTAGTAGTCAAATTAAAGATAGGAAAAGAAGCAAGAAGGTTCAGACTGCCTTTGAAAGAAAATAAAGCCAGGAAGAGTGAAAGCTTGGTCTGCCATGGTCTGCCACTGCAGTCTGGCGACTTTATTTCAGTTAACTTCAGGCTTTCAGCTTCATCACATCAAGTGCATTCCCCTCTCCCCTGGGCACACAGCTAGACCACACCACTCAGCTCTCCTGCAGTCGGGTACGACCCTGTGACTGAGCTCTAGACAATCGACATGGCCAGAAGTGAACATGCCATTTCTGGGCAGAGGTGGTTAAGAAGCTGGAGTACCTTTCCCATCATCCCTATTCGCATCTTCCAGTTGGATGGGGACAAGCTCTGATGCTCATGAGGAGAGTAGAGCCTCAAGATGGAAATGGGCTGGGTTTCTGAAAGTTGATGTGGAAAACTGCTCAGCCATGCTACCCACAGCAGACTGTGTTAGAGGGAGAGACAACCTGGTATAATTTTAAGCCGCCAAGACTAGAGGGATTCAGTGATACAGCAGATAATATAGCTAATATGTATATTAGCTATATTATATTAACCAATATAAATGTGTTAATGCACCCCAACATTCATAGGAACATTGTTAACAATAGCCAAGACATGAAAGCAACCTAAGTGTGCACTGACAGATGAATGGATAAAGATGATGTGGTATACACACACACACAGTGAAATACTACGCAACCATAAAAAGAGTCAAATTTTGCCATTTGTAGCAACATGGATGGACTTGGAGGTAATTGTGCTAAGTAAGTGAAATAAGTCAAAGACAAATACTGTATGATATCACTTAATATGTGAAATCTAAAAAATACAACAAACTAGTGCATGTAACAAAAAGTAGCAGACTCACAGATATAGAGAACAAACCAGTGGGGTGAGGAGGGGGAGGCCCACTGCAGGGGTTGTACGTTAAGAGTTGCAAACTGTCAGGTATAAAATAAGCTACAAGGATGTATTATACAATATGGGGAATAGAGCCAATATTTTATAACTTTAAATGAAGTATTTTCTTCAAAATTTATGAATCACTATATTGTACACTTGTACGCCTGTATCTTATATGATATTGTACATAAACTATCCTTTAAAAAACTAAAAAATATAATGAAATTGATGGGATAACACAAGGCCGCTTGAACTCCTCCACCCATTTTCCCGGAGGCACCAATGGTTCCAAAACTTCATCTCCAACCTTTCTCAGCACAATAGGAAATAATCTACTGGGGGAGGGTTTGAAGCAACTTGGATAAGTTCTGAGCTCTCTTGTTGTCTTTACTTTTCCTAGATTTCTATAGCCTCTGGCTAATGTGACCTTGCTGTTTCCAGTCTTCCTTCTTCTTAAAAAAAATTTTTTTTGTTTAATATCAGAGTATAGTTAATTAAAAATGTTGTGCTAGTTTCAGGTGTACAGCAAAATAATTCAGTTATACAGTACAGGTATTTATTCTCTCTCTCTTTTTAAATTAATTTATTTTTAACAGAAGAATAATTGCTTTACAACACTGCATTGGTTTCTACCAAACATCAGCATGAAAGAGCCATAGGTGGTTTACCCATGTCCCCTCCCACTTGAACATCCCTCCCTATACCCCTCCAGGTTGTTACTGAGTCCTGGTTTGAGTACCCTGAGTCCTATAGCAAATTCCCATTGGCTATCTATCTTACACATGGTAACATATGTTTCCATGTTGCTCTCTCCATACCTCCCACCCTCTCCTTCTTCCCCACCCCACCCCCGCCACCACCAGCCATGTCAACAAGTCTGTTCTCAGTTCAAGTATCTATTCTTTTTCTAATTATTTTCCTATTTAGGCGATTACAGAATATTGATCAGTTCCCTGTGCCATATAGTAGGTTATTGTGTGTGTGCTCAATGGTTCAGTCATATCCAATTCTTTGTGACCCTATGGACTGTACTCTTCCAGGCTCTTCTGCCCATGGGATTTTCCAGGCAAGAGTACTGGAGTGGGTTGCCATTTCCTCCTCCAGGGGGATCTTCCTGACCCAGGGATTGAACCATCATCTCCTGTGTGCACTGTATTGAAAGGTGGATTCTTTACCACTAGCACCACCTGGGAAGCCACAGTAGGTCCTTACTAATTATCCATTTTAAACACAGCAATGTACACATGTCAGTCCCAAACTCCTAATATTTTCCTTCTTCCCCATCTCTCCCCACCATAAGCTCCTTCTCTAAGTCTGTGGATGTTTCTGTTTTGTAAAGAAGTTTATTGTATCATTTTCTAAGATATTCCATATAAGTGGTATCATATGCTATTTGTCCTTTTCCATCTGACTTACTTCACTTAGTACTATAATCTCCAAGTCTTATCTATATCACTGCAAATGGCATTATTTCATTATTTTAAATGGATGAGCAATATCTTATTGTATATATGTACATCTTCTTCTTTATTCATTCATTTGTCAATGGATATTTGGGTTGCTTCCATGTCCTGGCTATTGTAAATAGTGCTGCAGTGAACATTGGGGTCCATGCATCTTTCAAACCATGTTTTTTTCTGGATATATGTCCAGGGTTGGAATTACTGGTCATATGGTAGTTCTATTTTCAGGTTTGTCAGGAACCTTTATACTGTTCTCCATAGTGGCTACACCAATTTACGTTCCCACCAACAGGTATACTATAAAACTCTTAGAGGAAAATAAGCAGAACACTTTTCAACATAAATCACAGCAAAGTTTTCTTCAATATATCTCCTACAGTAATCAAAATAAAATAAAAAATTAAGAACTGGGACCTAATTAAACTCAAAAGCTTTTGTACAGCAAAAGGAACCATAAACAAAATGAAAAGACCACCCACAGATTGGAAGAAAATACTAGTGAATGATGTGGTCAACAAGAGATTAATCTCCAAAATTTACAAACTGCTTATGGAGCTCAGTATCAAATATGCAAAACACCCAATCAAAAAATGGGCCAAAGAGCTAAACATGTTTCTCCAGAAAAGACATACAGAAAAAAAGCATATGAAAATATGCTCAGCATCACTAATTATTCAGTTCAGTTCAGTTCAGTAGCTCAGTCCTGTCTGACTTTTTGCGACCCTATGAATTGAGCACACCAGGCCCCCCTGTCCATCACCAACTCACAGAGTTCACTCAAACTCATGTCCATCGAGTTGGTGATGTCATCCAGCCATCTCATCCTCTGTCATTCCCTTCTACTCCTGCCCCCAATTCCTCCCAGCATCAGGGTCTTTTTCAATGAGTCAACTCTTCGCATGAGGTGGCCAAAGTACTGGAGTTTCACCATTAGCATCAGTCCTTCCAATAAACACCCAGGACTGATCTCTTTCAGAATGGACTGGTTGGATCTCCTTGCAGTCCAACAGGCTCTCAAGAGTCTTCTCCAATACCACAGTTCAAAAGCATCAATTCTTCAGCACTCAGCTTTCTTCACAGTCCAACTCTCACATCCATATATGACTACTGGAAAAACCATAGCCTTGACTAGACAGACCTTTGTTAGCAAAGTAATGTCTGCTTCTGAATATGCTATCTAGGTTGGTCTCAACTTTCCTTCCAAGGAGTAAATGTCTTTTAATTTCATGGCTGCAGTCACCATCTGCAGTGATTTTGAAGCCCAAAAAATAAAGTCTGACACTGCTTCCACTGTTTCCCCATCTATTTCCCACAGCAACCCACTCTAGTATTCTTACCTGGAAAATCCCATGGATGGAGGAGCCTGGTGGGCTGCAGTCCATGGGGTTGCGAAGTCTGACACGACTGGGCGACTTCGCTTTCACTTTTCACTTTCATGCATTGGAGAAGGAAATGGCGACCCACTCCAGTGTTCTTGCCTGGAGAATCCCAGGAACAGCGGAGCCTAGTGGGCTGCAGTCTATGGGGTTGCACAGAGTCAGACACGACTGAAGCGACTTAGCAGCAGCAATAGCAATGGGACCAGATGCCATGATCTTAGTTTTCTGAATGTTGAGCTTTGAGTCAACCTTTCACTCTCCTCTTTCACTTTCATCAAGAGAGTCTTTAGCTCCTCGTCACTTTCTGCCATAAAAGTGGTGTCATCTGCATACCTGAGATTATTGATATTTCTCCTGGCAAACTTGATTCCAGCTTGTGTTTCTCCCAGCCCAGCATTTCTCATGAGGTACTCTGCATATAAGTTAAATAAGCAGGGTGACAATATACAGCCTTGATAGACTTCTTTTCCTATTTGGAACCAGTCTGTTGTTCCATGTCCAGTTCTAACTGTTGCTTCCTGACCTGCATACAGATTTCTCAAGAGGCAGGTCAGGTGGTCTGGTATTCCTATCTCTTTCAGAATTTTCCACAGTTGATTGTGATACACACAGTCAAAGGCTTTGGCATAGTCAATAAAGGAGAAATAGATGTTTTTCTCAAACTCCCTTGCTTTTTCGATGATCCAGTGGATGTTGGCAATTTGTTTTCTGGTTCCTCTGCCTTTTCTAAAACCAGATTGAACATTTCAAAGTTCACAGTTCACATATTGCTGAAGCCTGGCTTGGAGAATTTTGAGCACTACTTTACTACCATGTGAGATGAGTGCAACTGTGTGGTGGTTTGAGCATTCTTTGGCATTGCCTTTTTTAGGGACTGGAATTAAAACTGACCTTTTCCAATCCTGTGGCCACTGCTGAATTTTCCCAATTTGCTGGCATACTGAGTGCAGAACTTTCATAGCATCATCTTTCAGCATTTTAAATAACTCAACTGGAACTCCATCACCTCCACTAGCTTTGTTTGTAGTGATGCTTTGTAAGGCCCACTTGACTTCACATTTCAGGGTATCTGGCTCTAGATGAGTGATCACACCATCATGATTATGTGGGTCGTGAAGATCTTTTTTGTACAGTTCTTCTGTGTATTCTTGCCACCTCTTCTTAATATCTTCTGCTTCTGTTAGGTCCATACCATTTCTGTCCTTTATCGAGCCCATCTTTGCATGAAATGTTCCCTTGGTATCTCTAATTTTCTTGAAGAGATCTTTACTCTTTCCCATTCTGTTGTTTTCCTCTATTTCTTTGCAAGAGTACTCTCCATCAAATCTGCAAATACCTTCTTTTCTTCCTATATCATCATAGCAAACATACCTGGACAAGTGTCAAGCTCTGGACTAGACACTGGTGACAAAAGTCAAATTAAACACAATCCCTGTATCCAACAGGGAAGACTGACATGACCATAATAAATACTACATTCTAAGCATGTATGTGTTGTAAAATGTGTTATCTCATGTAATGCTCAACACAACGCTATTATGTCAGCTGCCTTACTTCTTACTTTCTTGTCTAAGAAATGAAGCAAGTGGATGCTAATTGGATGTGTTACCTGTTCTTTCATGTATCCAGCAAGTGCTAGAGTCTCCGACTCCCAGCACTGGAGTTTTTCAGTTATTATCTTATGATACTTCCTGAGTGAAACAGAATCAGAGTGTTAAGGGAAAAGTGGTTGGGGAGTAAGGAAGAAAAAGCCTTTTTTTCTGGGAGGAACAGTTGGGTAGGAACTGTAAGAGTTACATGGTGTCCTTCCATATGGTCACAAAGAGCCCAAACATACAAACAAGCATCACCAAGGGCATGAAGCTATGAATGAGGCACAAACTTGGGCAAGTTTTGCTACTTCTCTTAGATTCTCATAGGTCACTGTCTATNTGTACTCTGCATATAAGTTAAATGGGCAGGGTGACAATATACAGCCTTGACATACTCCTTTTCCTATTTGGAACCAGTCTGCTGTTCCATGTCCAGTTCTAACTGTTGCTTCCTGACCTGCATATAGGTTTCTCAAGAGGCAGGTCAGGTGGTCTGGTATTCCCATCTCTTTCAGAATTTTCCACAGTTTATTGTGATCCACACAGTCAAAGGCTTAGATCTGGGTTAGAAGAACAAAAAGAATGAGGAAAATCTGGGCTTTGAGATGGAGGCAAAAAGACAATATAGTGGAAAAATAGGCTTCTTGACCATCAAAAAGCATCATCAACTCTGGGAGAGAGAAGGTATGTATAAAGAAGCAAGCAAGGATTATTGCTTAATGCCAAGATCCCAAAGTTAAGGATAGGTTGGGGGAAGGGTTTACAGAAGAGAGAGGAGGAAGACAGAGAGGCCACTCATACATAAGGAGACTACAAACTCCACAGTGGAATTAAAGGAGACTCAGACTGAGTCTGCCCCACTCCAGTACTCTTGCCTGGAAAATCCCATGGACAGAGGAGCCTAGTAGGCTGCAGTCCATGGAGTCACTAGGAGTTGGACACGACTGAGCGACTTCACTTTCACTTTTCACTTTCATGCATTGGAGAAGGAAATGGCAATCCACTCCAGTGTTCTTGCCTGGAGAATCCCAGGGATGGGGGAGCCTGGTGGGCTGCCGTCTATGGGGTCGCACAGAGTCGGACATGACTGAAGCGACTTAGCAGCAGCAGCAGCAACAACAGACTGAGTCTGAGAGGATTAAGGTAGGCTGATTCTCTGAAAGAAAAAGAAAAATGCAGATGCCTGCTATCTTCTTAGGGAAACAGAACCAGAATCCCAGTTCACAGAGCATGTACTCCAGGTCAGGACCAGTGCTGGTTCCTTTCCAATGTGAACTTCCATTAGGGACATTACAATCAAAGGAAGTAGATGGTATCAGCCCTGGTTTATAGTGGTGGGGTGATAGAGGTGAGAATGGAGAGTCAATGAGGTTTAGTGACAGGCCCAAGGACAAACATTTAGTAAGAAGCAGCCACTGAATCACTATGGCCATAATGTTCACACAGGGTCTGGGGATCAGGACTTGGAGAATTCCTGGCAATTCTATAACAACAAGCCTAGTTGTTATGCCCATACTTACTGAACACAGAACACAAAAACTTAACACAAGCTATAATGGTAAAGATTTAGATTAGTTCCAAAAAAGAGCATGTACACTATGAGGGCCAGGAAGCACTGTGGCGGGTGAACAAGTTGATGAAAGAAGCATAATGTGTGGTCTTTTTAAAAGTCAAGGTGGCATTCTGTGAGGGATTGTTGCAGAACAGTTTGGCTTTGAAGCCAATATAGTGATTGATGTGATTGATGTTAGGTTTTATAATGAGCATTTTTATTCTAAAAGTTTTGCTTTTAATTTGACCCATCTCCAGTTCAGTTTCCTTATTCTCTCCCACTTAAAAATACCTCTAGCATCATATAATCTTATTATTTTAAAAAATATTTATTTATTTATTTGTCTGCTTTGATCTTAGTTGTGGCACACAGGATCTCTGATCTTCACTGTGGCATGTGGACTCTTTACTTGCAGCATGTGGGATCTAGTTCTCTGACTAGGGATCAAACCTGGACCTCCTGCATTTGGGAGTGTAGTCTCAGCCACTAGACCCCCAAGGAACTTCCTATCTTACTACTTTTTGCTCATTCTCTCACTGAATAATTTCTCCACTGGTTTTCATTCTTTCCTAAACACCCAAACGTTATTATCCTTCACCTATCCAAACTGTGAGCTGTGAGTTAATAATGGTATACATATATTTGGTATATATAAATCATATATATATATATCAATTGCATAATTATATAATTTTATGAATTATATATGATTTACAAAATAATAAAATTTGTTTTAAAATCAGTTTTAGGTTCACAGCAAAACTGAAAGTACAGAGGGTAAATATTCTCTATTCCCTCCTACCCACAACCTTCCTCACTACACAGTGGTACATTTATTACAGTCAATGAACCTACTTTGATGCATCATCATCACTTAAGTTCAAGCTTACATTAGGGTTCATTCTTGGTGTTATAAATTTTACGGGTTTTGACATATATCCACTACTGTAGTATCATACAAAATACTTTCACCACCCTAAATATCCTTTGTGCTCTGCCCATTCATCCCACCCTGCACGTAACCCCTGGCAATTACTGATATTCTTACTGTCTTCATAGTTTTGCCTTTTCCAGACTGTCATATAGCTGGAATCACACATTATGTAGCTTTTCTAGATTTTCTTTTTTTCATTCTAATATACATTTAAGTTTCCTCCATGTCTTTCACAGCTAGATAGCTCTTTTATTTATTTATTTTTTCATTGCTGAATAATATTCTGTCCCTTGGTTGTACCATGCTTTATTTACCCATTCACCTACTGAAAAATATCTTAGTTGTTTCCAAGTTTTGGAAATTATGAATAAAACTGCTATAAATATCTGTGTGCAGGTTTTGTATAGATAAAAGTTAATTAATTTGGGTAAATACTAAGAAGTGTCTGTTGGATCACATGATAAGAACATGCTGTTTCAAAAGAAACTGCCAAACTGTCTTTCAAAGTGGCTGTACCATTTTGCATTCCTACTACCAGTGAATGAGAGTTCCAGCTGCTACACATCCTTGCCAGCATTTGGTGTCAGTGTTTTGCATTTTAGCCATTCTAATAGGTAGGTAGTGGTAACTCATTTTTGCTTTAATTTGCAATTCCCTAATGGCACATGATGTTGTACATCCTTCATATGCTTACTTGGCATCTGAATTTCTCTGTTGAATTTGTTCCGTTCTTTTGATAATGAAAAAAACTGGATTGTTCATTTACTTATTGTTGAGTACTTTGTATATTTTGGATGAAAGTCCTTTACGAATGGTGTCTTTTGCAAATATTTTCTCCAAGTCTGTGGCTTGTCTCCTCATTCTCTTGACATAGACTTTTGTAAGATTTTCTTTTGTAGATCCTACCTTTGGTATTGCATCTAAAGAGTCATTGCCATACTCAAGGTCAAATAGGTATTCTATATTCTTTTCCAGATGGTTTATAAAGTTTAAATTTTACATTTAGGTTTATTATCCATCCTGAGTCAATTTTTGTGAAGGGTGTAAGGAGTGTTTCTTTCTTTCTTTCTTTTTTTTACATGTGACTGTTCAGTTGTTCCAGTACCATTTGTCCAAAAGCCTGTCTTTGCACCACTGTATTGCTTCTTTTCAAAAATTGGTTGGCTATATTAATGTGGCTCTATTTCTGGGCTCTGTGTTTAGTTCCATTGATCTACTTGTCCATTGTTTTACTAAAACCATACTATCTTGGTTCATGAATCAGGGAAATTGGATGTGCTCAAATAGGAGATGGCAAGAGTGAACATTGACATTTTAGGAATCAATGAACTAAAATGGACAGGAATAAGCAAATATAATTCAAATGACCATTATATCTACTATTGTGGGCAAAAATCCCTTAGAAGGAATGAAGTAGCCCTCATAGTCAACAAAAGAGTCTGAAATGCAGTATTTGGGTGTGATCTCAAAAATGACAGAGAGATCTCAGTTTGTTTCACAAGCAAACCATTCAACACCATGGTAATCCAAGTCTATGCCCCAACCACTAATGCTGAAGAAGTTGAAGTCAAATGGTTCTGTGAAGACCTATAAGACCTTCTAAAATTAACACCCCCCCCCAATAAATAAATAAATAAAGATGTCCTTTTCATCATAGGGGACTGGAATGCAAAAGTAGGAAGTTGAGAGATTCCTGGAATAACAGGCAAGTTTGGCCTTTGAGTACAAAATGAAGCAGGGCAAAGGCTAACAGAGTTTTGCCAAGAGAACACACTGACCATAGCAAACACTCTCTTCTAACAACACACAAGATGAGTCTACATGTGTATATCACCAGATGGTCAATACTGAAATCAGGTTGATTAAATTTTTTGCAGCCAAAGATGGAGATGCTTTATACAGTCAGCAAAAACAAGACTGGAAGCTGACTGTGGCTCAGACCAAGACGTCCTTATTGCAAAATTCAGACTTAAATTGAAGAAAGTAGGGGAAACCCTTAAGCCATTCAGGTATCACCTAGATCAAATCCTTTATGATTATACAGTGGAAGTGACAAATAGATTCAAGGGAGTAGATCTGATAGACAGAGTGCCTGAAGAACTATGGATGGAGATTCGTAACATTGTACAGGAGGCAGTGACCAAAGCCATCCCAAAGTGAAAGAAAGGCAAGAAAGCAAAATGGTTGTCTGAGGAGGCCTTACAAATAGTTGAGAAAAGAAGCGAAATGAAAAGCAGAGGAAAAAGGGAAAGATATACCTAACTGAATGCAGAGTTCTAAAGAATAGCAAGGAGAGATAAGAAAGCCTTCTTACGTGAGCAATGCAAAAAAAAATAATAATAATAAATAAATAAAATTAAATAAATAAATAGAAACAATAGAATGGGAAATACTAGAGATCTTTTCAAGAAAATTTCATCAAAGGAATATGTCATGCAAAGATAGGCACAATAAAGGACAGAAACTGTAAGGACCTAACAGAAGCAGAAGATATTAAGAAGAGGTTTTAAGAATATGCAGAACTGTACAAAAAAGCCCTAAATGACCAGGATAACCACAACAGTGTGGTCAGTCATCTACAGCCAAACAGTCTGGTGTGTGAAGTCAAGTGGGCTTTAGGAAGCATTACTATGAAAAAGCTAGTGGAGGTGATAGAATTCCAGTTGAGCTATTTCAAATCCTTGAAGATGCTGCTGCTAAAGTGATGCACTCAAAATGCCAGCACATTTGGAAAATTCAGTAGTGACCACAGGACTGGAAAAGATCAGTTTTTATTTCAATCCCAAAGAAAGGCAATGCCAAATGATGTTTGACTGTGTGGATCACAACAAGCTGTGGAAAATTGTTAAACAATGGGAATACCAGACCACCTTACCTGCCTCCTGAGAAACCTATATGCAGGTCAAGAAGCAACAGTTAGAACCAGACATGGAACAACGGACTGGTTCCAAATTGGGAAAGGAGCACGTCAAGGCTGTATATTGTCACCCTGTTTATTTAACTTATTTCAGAGTACATCATGCGAAATGCCAGGGTGGGTGAATCAAAAGCTGCAATCAAGATTTCCAGGAGAAATATCAATAACCTCAGATATGCAGATTCTGCTGCTAAGTCACTTCAGTTGTGTCTGACTCTGTGCGACCCCATAGACGGCAGCCCACCAGGCTCCCCTGTCCCTGGGATTCTCCAGGCAAGAACACTGGAGTGGGTTGCCATTTCCTTCTCCAATGCATGAAAGTGAAAAGTAAAAGTGAAGTCGCTCAGTTGTGTTTGACTCTTAGCAACCCCATTCACTGCAGCCCACCAGGTTCCTCCATCCATGGGATTTTCCGGGCAAGGGTACTGGAGTGGGATGCCATTTCCGTCTCCAGATATGCAGATGATACCACCATAATGGCAGAAAGTGAAGAGGAACTAAAGAATCTCTTGATGAGGGTGAAAGAGGAGAGTGAAAAGGCTGGCTTAAAACTCAGCATTCAAAAAGTAAATCAAGGCATCTGGTCCCATCACTTTATGGCAAACAGATGGGTAAAAACTGGAAACATGAGAGACTTTATTTTCTTGGACTCCAAAATCACTGCAGATGGTGACTGCAGCCATGAAATTAAATGATGCTTGCTCCTTGAAAGAAAAGCTATGACCAACCTAGACAGCATATTAAAAAGCAGAGACATCACTTTGCCAAAAAAGGTCTGTATAGTCAAAGCTATGACTTTTTCAGTAGTCATGTGTAGATATGAGTTGGACCATAATGAAGTCTGAGCCCTGAAGAATTGATGCTTTCAAAGTGTGGTGCTGGAAAAGACTCTTGAGAGTCCATTGGACTGCAAGGAGATCAAACCAATCAATCTTAAGGGAAATCAGTCCTGAATATTCATTAGAAGGACTGATGCTGAAGCTGAAACTCCAATACTTTGCCCACCTGATTTGAAGAGCCAGCTAACTGGTAAATCTTTCCTTGATACTGGGAAAGATTGAAGGCAGAAAGAGAAGGGGACGGCAGAGGATGATTGGGTGGCATCACTGACTCAATGGAAATGAGTTTTGGCAAACTCCAGGAGATAGTGAAGGACAAGGAAGCCTGGCTGCTGCAGTCCATGGGGTCACAAAGTCTGGGACTAGACTTAAGGACTGAACAACAACAAATACTATCCTGATTTCTATAGCTTTTACTAAGTTTTTAAATCAAAGAGTGTCAGTCCTCCAACTATTGCTCTTCAATATTTTATTGGCTATTCAGGGTCTTATTTTTTTTCTCGGCATGTAAGATTTACAATCAGTTTGTTGCTACCCACAGAATAACTTTCTGGGACTTTGACTGGGTTTGTTTTGAATCTACAGATCAAGTTGGGAACAAGTGACATGTCAATATTGAATATTCCTATACGTGAATATGGGCTACATCACCATTTATTTACTTCTTCTTTGTTATATTTAATCAGAGTTCTTTAGTTGTCCTCATAGAGATCTCATGCATACTATGTAAGATTTACACTTGACAATTTAATTTGTTGGATGATAATGTAAATGGTAATGCACTTTTCAATTTCTAATTCTACTTGCTTACTGCTGGTGTGTACAACAGTGATTGAGTTTTGTACACTAATCTTATATCCTGCAGTCTTGCTGGAATCACTCAGTTTCAGGAGTCATTATTATTTTGACTTTTCTACATAGAGAATCATTTTGTCTGCAAAAAATTTATATTTCTTTGTGCCCAATTTGTATATGTCCCCTTTATATGTCTCACTGTGTTAGCTTACAGTATGATGTTGAATACCAGTGATGGAAGCTTATATCTGTGCCTTATTCTTGATCTTAGTGGGAAAGCTTCTAGTTTCTTAAAATTAAGTATGATGTTAGTTGTAGGGATTTTGTAGATTTCATTTTAATCTATTTGAGGATATTCCCCTCTATTCCTAGTTTGTTTATAGTTTTTCTTTTCCATGAATGGGTGTTGAATTTTGTCAAATGCTTTTTCTGTGCCTATTTAGGAAAATCATGTGATTTTCCTCCTTCAGTCTGTTGATGTAATGAATTACAGCAACTGATTTCCCAATATTGAACCAGCCTTGAATACCTAAAGTAAATCCCACTTGGTAATGGTTTATTATTTGGAGAAGGCAGTGACACTCCACTCTAGTACTCTTGCCTGGAAAATCCCATGGATGGAGGAACCTGGTGGGCTGGGGTCCTTGGAGTCGCTAAGAATCGGACACGACTGAACGACTTCACTTTCATTTTTCACTTTCATGCATTGGAGAAGGAAATGGCAACCCACTCCAGTATTCTTGCCTGGAGAATCCCAGGGATGAGGGAGTCTGGTGGGCTGCCATCTATGGGGTCGCACAGAGTCGGACACAGCTGAAGCAACTTAGCAGTAGCAGCAGCAGCAATGGTTTATTATTACCTTTTTGTATACATTGTTGGGTCCAACTTGGTAATATATATTAATATTTGTGTTATTTATTTATTTGGCTGCACTGAGTCTTAACTGTGGCACATGGGATCTTTGTTGCATCATGTAGATCTTTCCTTGTGGCACACAGACTCTCTAAGTTGTGGCTCCCAGTCTCTGGAGTGCATAGGCACAGTAGTTGCAGTACATGGACTTAGTTGCTCTGTGGTATGTGGGCTTTCCAGGTGGCTCAGTGGTAAAGAATCTGCCTGCCAGTGCAAGAGATACAAGAAACATGATTGGGTCAGTCCCTGGGTTGGGAAGATCCCCTGGAGGAGAAAATGGCAACCCACTCCAGTATTTTTGCTTGGAAAATCCCATGGACAGAGGAGCCTGGCAAACCACAGTCCATGGAATCACAGAGTCTGACACAGCTTAGTGACTGAACATGCACACATGTGGGATCTTAGTCTCCTGACCGGGAATCAAACCTGCATCCCCTGCATTGCAAGTCCATCCCCTTCATTGGTAGTCCAGTGAAGTCCCCAATTGATTAATATTTTGTTGAAGGATTTTGCCTCTATGTTCATGAGAGATATTGGTGTGTAGTTTTCTTTTCTTATAATGTCTTTGGTGTTGGTTTTAAGGTAATGCTAATCACATAGAATGATTTCAGAAGTATTGCCTTTGCACTTGCTTATGGAAAAGATTATAGCGAATTGATGTAATTTCTTAAATGCTTGGTAGATTTCATCAGTGAATTCATCTGGGCCTGGTGCGTTCTGTTTTGGAAGGTTGTTAATTATTTATTTAATTTCTTTAATAGATATATGCCAATTCAGATTGTCTCTTCCTTCTTGGGTGAGTTTTTATGTCTTTCAAAAAATTGGTCCATTTATTCTAGGCCATCAAATTTGTGGGCATAGAGTTATTCATAATATTCCCTTATATTCTTTACAATCCATGTGACCTATTGTTATGTCCCCTCATTCATTTTTAATCTTAGTAATTTGTGTTCTCTCTTTTTTCCTTCACTAGTCTAGCTGGAGTCTCATTGATTTTATTGATCTTTTCAAAGAACCAGATATTTGTTTCATTTATTTTCTATATTGTTTTCTTTTTATCAATTTCCTTGATTTATACTCAAACATTTATCACTTCTGCTTATTTTATTTCTATTAACTTTATTGAAGAATAGTTAGCAAATATAATTGCATATATTTAAAATGTACAATGTATATGTACAACTGAAAATCTTTTATCTACACCTGAAACTAATACAATGTTGTTAATCAACTATGCTCCAATATAAAATAATGTGATGATTTGATATACATGTAAAACATAGAGTGATTACCAAGATCAAGATAATTACATACCTATTACCCCACATAATTACAGTAGTGAACTTTTGTGTGTGTATTGTGAGAATGCTTAAGATCATCAACTTTCAAGTGTACATTGCCATATTATTAACTATAGTCACAATGCTGTACATTAGCTCCCCAGAACTTATTCTTAATACAACTGACAGTTTTTACCCTTTGACCTACAATATTCCATTTTCCCCTCACCCGAGGCCCTGGCAATCACCTTTCTTTTCTCTGTGTCTATGAAACTGGCTTTTGTTTTAGATTCCACAACTAAGTGGTATTATACATATTAGTCTATCTGAAATCTGGCTTATTTCACTTAGCATAATACCCACCAAATTCATCTGCTGCTGCTGCTGCTAAGTCGCTTCAGTCGTGTCCGACTCTGTGCGACCCCATAGATGGCAGCCCACCAGGCTCCCTTGTCCCTGAGATTCTCCAGGCAAGAACACTAGAGTGGGTTGCCATTTCCTTCTCCAATGCATGAAAGTGAAAAGGGAAAGTGAAGTCGCTCAGTCGTGTCTGACTCTTAGCGATCCCATGGACTGCAGCCTACCAGGCTCCTCCGTCCATGGGATTTTCCAGGCAAGAGTACTGGAGTGGAGTGCCATTGCCTTCTCCAACCAAATTTATCTATGTTGTAGTAAATAGCAAAATGTCTTTCATTTTTATGTTCAAATAATATTACATTGTGTATATACACCACATATATCTTTATCCATTTTTCATCAGCAGACAATTAGGATGTATCCATGCCTTGGTTATTGTGAATAATGCTGCAGTGAACATGGGGTGAAGATATCTCTTTGAGATCGTGATTTTTTTTCCTGTGGGTATAAACTCAGAAGTGGAATTGNCACAAGTAAGTTTTCCTTGTGATGCTTTGACCTCAGCAGTTCCTTAGTAGATTCCCACTCAGGAAGAACTCAGAAGCCCAGACACTTTACAACTCAGTTGGGTATCTTCTTGTAGATGTGTATAAGAGACAGGGTATAAACTCAGAAGTGGAATTGCTGAATCACATGGTAGCTCTATTTTTAATTTTTTGAGGAACTGCCATATTGTTTCCCATAATGGTTGTAACACCAATAGTACACAAGAATTCTTTCTTCTCCCTGTCCATGCCAACATTTATCTCTTGTCATTTTGATAATAGCCACTGTAACAGGTATGAGGTGATTTTTTGTTTGCATTTCCTTCATGATTAGTGATGTTGAACACTTTTTCATGTATCTATTGGCCATATATATGACCATCTTTATGTCTTCTTTGAAAAAATATTTCTTTAATTCCTCTGCCCATTTTAAAATAAGATAATTTGCATTTTTTATATTGAGTTGTATGAGTTCTTTATATATTTTGGACATAACTCCTTATCCAATATACAGTTTGCAAACATTTTTTTTCCCATTCTATACTTTGCTTTTTCCCCTGGTTTGATTGTTTGTTTTCTCTGTACAGAAGATTTTTAGTTTGATGTAGTTCCACTTGATTTTTGCTTTAGTTGTTTGTACTTTTGTTGTCATATCTAATAAATAATTATGAAACAATGTCAAAGAGAATTTTTTTCTTGATTTTTAAAGGAGTTGTATGGTTTTAAGTATTATATTTTAGCATTTCATCTATTTTGAGTTAATTTCTGTGAGTGGTGTAAAATAGGGGCCAGTTTCATTGTTTGCATGTAAATATCCAGTTTTTCCCTCAGCATTTATTGAAGAGACTATTCTTTTTTGTGTGTTACTGGCTCCCTTTCCAAATATAGTTTTTTAAATTAAATTTTTATTTTATATTAAGTATATTTGATTTACAGTATTATATTAGTATATATATTAGTTTCGGATGTACACAGCAAAGTGATTCAGTTTTACATGTACATATATATATTCTTTATCAGATTCTTTTCCCATATAGGTTTTTTTTAAAAATTTTACTTTATTTTACTTTACAATACTGTATTTGTTTTGCCACACATCAACATGAATCCACCACGGGTGTACTTGTGTTCCCAATCCTGAACCCCCCCCCCCAATAGAATATTGAGTGAGTTCCCTGTACTATATAGTAGATCCTTGTT